>OY757190.1:49536342-49679075 GCA_963583895.1 Melanophora roralis | reverse complement strand
TCTTATATTGTTATACCCAAATTTTATTATGTTTTTGTAAAAAATTTTGGTACCTTACAAAAGCAAAGGTCTCAGACCTGCCTCTAATTATACCGATTGCCACATAATCACTTCCTGAGTCTATTAAAACATGTCAGTCCGTCAGTCCGGCTGGGAGTTAATGTATTCTTGTGAACAATGTAGAGACCGCATTTTTGCAGATATTTCAATGAAATTTGAAACAGATACGTATTTTGGCATGGCAAAAAAGCATGTTGTTTATGGTGATGATCAGTAAATTTTTTGACCTAGCTCCCATACAAAAGTCCTCCCGGATTTAGCGTTTTAGGCTATTACTGGCTCAAATATTGCTCTATCTTCAAATATTTTTGCACGTTTGTCCATCTTTGTGCCACTAATTATTGTACCGAAAAAAAGAAAAATTATTGGTCAATTTTTGAGCTTCATAAATATCGCAGCAATAGAGGAACCAGTATGACTGTAATTTTTGTGGGCGCGGCAACCCCTAGTTCTTGTCCTTTAGAATTTTAGAATTAGAGGCCTTTTATATGTGCGCCAAGTTTGAAAAAAAATCGGTGCAATAAAAGTACCAGCAAAAAAAGTTTAATTTTTGTGGGCGTGGCACCGCCCACTTTTTTACCTCCAAAATTTTAACTTGGAAGCCGTTTATATGCGAACTAATTTGAAAAAAGTCGGTCTGGAATAAGTGCCTATCATATAATTTTTGTTTTAGGGGGCGTGGCCCCGCCTCCATTTTTGCCTTAAAATTTTTTTTTTGTTAGTGGCCTTATAAATGTGTACAAAATTTTGAAAAAATCGGTGCAACATATGCACCAGTATTAAAAGTTATTTTTTTACAGTAGAAGTACAGTTAGATTTGAAGTGCTGTGGGCGTGGCACCTCCCCTTTTTCCAAAAACGTATAGCCTATCGCACACCCAAGGCTTTAAGGTATTTACATTCCAAATTTCATGAAAATCGGTCCAGCCGTTTAGGCGTGATTGCGTGACAAACAAACAAACAAACAAACAAACAAACAAACTTACACCTTGATTTTATAATATATATAGGGATAACGCAAACGTACATATATTCGAAATTAAAGCTATTCGAATAAAAAAATTATTTCTTCTTTTGTTGAAGAAAAAATCGGTCATATGGTGTGCATAAGCAAATGTTAAATTTTTTTTACGCATACGCAGAATATCTAAATTAAAAATTTAAAATTTCAACAGCTCTTATTTATTCAATTAAAAAAATTTTTTTTTATTGTTCAAACCACAAAAATGATTTAGAGTTAAATAAACATTACAAAAAACATTTTACTTTAGTTTAACCATTAGCTTTTAAATTGTAATTTTTTGTTCAGTCAAATACTTTTTTACCAGGGACCGTAACAGTTATGACTTTTTTCAAAAAGGTCAAAACATAATAGTTATTTTTTGACTTTTATTTTTTAAGTCAAAAATAAAAGTTAAAATTTTACTTTTATTTTTTCGGTCAAAAATAAAAGTTAAAATTAGACTTTTATTTTTTAAGTCAAAAATAAAAGTTAAATGTAATTGGTATTTTCAGAGCAAAATATGCAAAACACCAACTCCTTAACTTTCGAGCCAATAACCGTTTTTATATACATATGTACTCTATTATATTTATTTTTCTTTTTGTTTTAATACAAATACAACATGTACTTATAATTCTAAAAATAAAAACTGTATTAAAATTTAATTAATATTTTATTTAACTTTTTTAACATCTGCTTTCAAGAGGAACAAAAGTCAAATTTTAACTTTTATTTCTGACTTAAAAAATAAAAGTCAAATTTTAACTTTAATTTCTGACTTAAAAAATATAAGTCAAATTTTAACTTTTATTTTTGACTTAAAAAATAAAAGTCAAAAAATAACTATTATATTTTGACTTTTTTTAAAAATGTCAAAAAAATTAAAGTCTTTTAAGTTTATTATTTCTTAGCATAACAGCATCAATATGCTGTATTCAAATATCTGATAGACAAATTATATCCACCTGACTTTTTGATTTCAAATTTTAGAAATTACTGTTATTTTCGGTCCCTGTTTTTTACACATTTTTTTTAGCTGTTTGCTTATTGTAATGTCGTAAGACAAAAGTAAATGAAACACGAGTAGCTGTAAATGCTTACTGACTTCTTTATTTGTTAATTCTGTGTTTATATGTATAATAATTAAAGTTAAAAAGAAATGCGATAATGACTTTGAAAAAAGTCGGTCTGGAATAAGTGCCTATCATATAATTTTTGTTTTAGGGGGCGTGGCCCCGCCTCCATTTTTGCCTTAAATTTTTTTTTTTGTTAGTGGCCTTATAAATGTGTACAAAATTTTGAAAAAATCGGTGCAACATATGCACCAGTATTAAAAGTTATTTTTTACAGTAGAAGTACAGTTAGATTTGAAGTGCTGTGGGCGTGGCACCTCCCCTTTTTCCAAAAACGTATAGCCTATCGCACACCCAAGGCTTTAAGGTATTTACATTCCAAATTTCATGAAAATCGGTCCAGCCGTTTAGGCGTGATTGCGTGACAAACAAACAAACAAACAAACAAACAAACAAACTTACACCTTGATTTTATAATATATATAGGGATAACGCAAACGTACATATATTCGAAATTAAAGCTATTCGAATAAAAAAATTATTTCTTCTTTTGTTGAAGAAAAAATCGGTCATATGGTGTGCATAAGCAAATGTTAAATTTTTTTTACGCATACGCAGAATATCTAAATTAAAAATTTAAAATTTCAACAGCTCTTATTTATTCAATTAAAAAAATTTTTTTTTATTGTTCAAACCACAAAAATGATTTAGAGTTAAATAAACATTACAAAAAACATTTTACTTTAGTTTAACCATTAGCTTTTAAATTGTAATTTTTTGTTCAGTCAAATACTTTTTTACCAGGGACCGTAACAGTTATGACTTTTTTCAAAAAGGTCAAAACATAATAGTTATTTTTTGACTTTTATTTTTTAAGTCAAAAATAAAAGTTAAAATTTTACTTTTATTTTTTCGGTCAAAAATAAAAGTTAAAATTAGACTTTTATTTTTTAAGTCAAAAATAAAAGTTAAATGTAATTGGTATTTTCAGAGCAAAATATGCAAAACACCAACTCCTTAACTTTCGAGCCAATAACCGTTTTTATATACATATGTACTCTATTATATTTATTTTTCTTTTTGTTTTAATACAAATACAACATGTACTTATAATTCTAAAAATAAAAACTGTATTAAAATTTAATTAATATTTTATTTAACTTTTTTAACATCTGCTTTCAAGAGGAACAAAAGTCAAATTTTAACTTTTATTTCTGACTTAAAAAATAAAAGTCAAATTTTAACTTTAATTTCTGACTTAAAAAATATAAGTCAAATTTTAACTTTTATTTTTGACTTAAAAAATAAAAGTCAAAAAATAACTATTATATTTTGACTTTTTTTAAAAATGTCAAAAAAATTAAAGTCTTTTAAGTTTATTATTTCTTAGCATAACAGCATCAATATGCTGTATTCAAATATCTGATAGACAAATTATATCCACCTGACTTTTTGATTTCAAATTTTAGAAATTACTGTTATTTTCGGTCCCTGTTTTTTACACATTTTTTTTAGCTGTTTGCTTATTGTAATGTCGTAAGACAAAAGTAAATGAAACACGAGTAGCTGTAAATGCTTACTGACTTCTTTATTTGTTAATTCTGTGTTTATATGTATAATAATTAAAGTTAAAAAGAAATGCGATAATGACTTAAGTATTATTAGTTTTGTAGCATTAAGCTCTCTTAAGAAGATCTCTTATACTTGTAGTGTTAGGGTGGCGCATAAAGATCAATACTCTATATGCTCCTCCTAAAGTTGTTGCTACAATAAAAAGAATATGGGTTTAAAAGATTTCAGTTTCAACAATACATTTGAATTACAACAAATTAATCAATCTCTAAATCAGATAAATTTACGTTTGAGTTTGACTTTTTTACTACTCTACCTCCTTCCCGTGGCCTGAGTTCTCTTCCAGTGCGTGAAACTTCTACCTGTGGCTGATTGTCTTGCCCCAATGTTGAGGTGGTGTTATTGTTTGGTGACATTTGTAAATCTGTTTCAACCGGTTGTTGTTGTTGTTGTTGAGTCGATTGATTTCTGATCTGGTCAAGATGACGTTTAATAACGTAATTGTTATGTGACAAAACACAGGAATACGATTGAGGCCCAAGTTTTTTTTTGATAACTGCACGAGCCCAACTTGGCTTGTTTGGATTACGATAGTCACGCACCAAAACGTTTTGACCTTGCTTGAAAGTTTCTTTCCGACTTCCCTTGTGATTCATAACGTTGTTGTGTTGAGAACGGATAATTCTTTCTTGTGTTGTTGGTGGTTTGAGGTTGCTGAAACGAGTTTTGAGTTGTCTTCCAAAGAATACTTTTGCTGGAGACTCTCCTGTACTGCAGTGAGTCATATTGCGATAATCCATCAAAAATCTGCACAGTATTTGATCTAAACTGGCATCTTTGTTTGCGTCTAGGTTTGCTAAGATAGACTTCTTAAATGTCTTGACAAAATTTTCAGCTTGGCCGTTGGTGGATGGATGACCAGGCGCTGTTAAAATATGATTGATTCCATTTGAGAATAAGAATGTTTGGAATTCACTTGAAGTAAATTGACGACCGTTGTCGCTTACCAACGTTTCCACTAATCCATAACGCGAAAACATTTCTCTTAATCTACCAATTACAAAGGCTGTTGTCATCTCTTTTGTTTTGAAAATTTCAACAAACTTTGAATATGAGTCGATGACAACTAGAAAATAAAAGTTTTTAATTGGACCCGCAAAATCAATGTGGACTCTGCTCCAGACCGACCCACTAGGTGTCCATGGTATTAGACTGCTTCTTTCAGGACTAGACTGTAATTTTTGACATGGCATACAGTTTCTTATTAAGTTTTCTATGTCTTTGTCGAGTCCATGCCACCATATATACGATCTGGCAAGAGCCTTGGTTTTCACTATGCCTAAATGTGAAGAATGCAATTCATTTAATATTTTTGTTTTGAATTTTTCAGGTATAACAGTTCTGAAGCCCCATAATATGCAACCATATTCAACAGTGAGTTGGGTATACTTTTCTCGATATGGTGCAAAACGCTCATCTTTTAACTTATATAACGTTCCATTTAAGATACATTCTGCAACTTTTGATAAAATTGGATCTCGCCTCGTCTCACATGCAATGTCTTTAAAATTTAAATTGAATTCGTTTTCCCTTTCAATAAAATTGATATAGGAATTTTCTGTGATTTCCTTATTAAATTTACGTTGAGGCATTCTAGATATGCTATCCGCTTCATTTTGAATTCCCTTAATAAATTCAACGGAGTATTCAAATCCAGACAATATGACTGCCCAACGCTGCATACGAGCCGACGCCATGCTTGGCAAACCTTTGTTGCTACCAAAAATAGTAACTAACGGGCGGTGATCGGTTTTCAAAATGAAAGTGTTTCCAAGTAGATACTGTTTAAGCTTAGTAACGCAAAACACAATCGCTAACGCTTCTTTTTCAAGTGTACTGTAGTTTTTCTCGGATGTGGACAGTGCCCTGGATACGAAAGCTATCGGTCTTTCACCATCAGCAAATTTGTGCGATAAGATCCCTCCCACAGCGCTGTTAGATGCATCTGTGGTTAATACAAGTGGTAATTTTGGGTTGAAATGAACCAAGACTTGGTCTGACGTCACTGCTTCTTTTATTTTATCATAGGCATCTTGACAAGATCTTGACCATGCAAAAGGTACATCATTGCTCAATAAACGATAAAGTGGAGACATGATATTTGAAAAGTTATGTATAAATTTTGAATAATAATTCGCCATACCAACAAAAGCTCTTAATTCTGATACATCATTTGGAATTGGAGCTGAAGTTATACTAGAACTTCTATCGTTATTTTTTCTTAATCCATTTTTGTCGATGTCAAACCCAAGATACGAAATTTTTGGTTGAAAGAAGACCGATTTTTTTATGTTTAATTTTAATCCAGTGGATTGTAATTTAGTGAGCACCATCCTTAACGTTTTAACATGTTCCTGCATATTTTTACCTGTGACGGTGATGTCGTCCTGGTAAACAACCACGTTCGGAATTCCTCTTAATACATTCTCCATAGTTTTCTGAAATATAGCTGCTGCTGTTTTAACACCAAATGGCAAGCGTTTTACTTTTAATGTCCCAATGTGAGTGCTTAAGGCACACAGTAGTTGCGATTCTTCATCAAGAACAAGTTGATTGTACGCATTGGATAAGTCGAGTTTGGTAAAAACCTCTCCTCCACCTAATGAAGCAAATATTTCGTCGATTCTTGGTAAGGGGTACTTAAAGTCTATCAAGAATTTATTTATAGTGACTTTAAAATCGCCGCAAATCCGTATGTCACCATTGTTCTTTAAAATTGGCACTAACGGAGTACCCCAATCCGAATTATCAACAGGTTCCAACACATCTGTTTCAATCAAATCGCGCAATTGTTTTTCTATTCTGTCCTTCCATGCAAGTGGTAAGGGCCTTGGTTTGCAAAATATAGGTGTAGCACCTTCACTCACTTTCAAAGAAACTTTACTAATTTTAAACTCACCCAATTTATTCTCAAAAACTTCGCTAAATTCACTTTTCAATTGGTCCATTATTGCATCATATGAATTGTCTTGACTAATATTGTTTACCTGCATAAGCTCGAAATTAAATAAACGTAAAAACGATCGACCAAGTAAAGGTGGATTTGTGGTGTCGGCAACAACAACAACGACAGATTTAGTACTACCCTCAAAGGTTACATCCGCATCATATTCACCTATTAGCTTCAATTTATCACCACTATAATCAACATAAGGAACAGTACAAGGTCGAAATTCTTTCTTGATATTATTTTCTTCATAAAACGAAATTGGCAAAAGCGTACATGGGGCACCTGTATCGCAAACAGCATTTAATTTGATTCCATCAATGATGACTGGCAGAGAATACACGCCACTAGAATTTCTCTCAGACACACTGAAAATAGAATAATTGAATAAATCTTTACTATTATCATTATCATGATTATCATCAGATACATAATTATCATTAGATACATAATTAACAATTCTCTTCTTATCGCGGCACACTGAGGCCAGATGACCAATTCTACCACACGAATGGCATTTGCTGCTCTTGTATTTACAAGATTGCGAGCTATGGTTTCTCCACCCACAATGAGAGCAAGACGAACTTTTTTCACCACTACCAATAACTCTTCCGTTATTTCTGCCGCCGCTACTACACCAACTGCCTCTGCTACCAGCTCTGTCAACGTCATCACCAATACTTTTTTTTACTTGTTTGTTTTTTTGAAACTGTTTTTGCTTTTTCATAAAATTAACCGTATTTTCCTCCTTTCTCTCTTTGGTCATTGTTTTCGTCTCTATGATCATTGCCTTTTTTAGTGCATTTTGGATTGTGAGTTTTTCGTCTTCCTCACAAATTCGTTCGAAAATGAAATTTGGCAAACCCATCACGAATTGGTTTAATACAAATGCGTCCAAGCTGTTGCCAAATTTACAGTTGAGTGCTAATGTTTTAACTCGGGCATACCACTCTGAAACTGATTCATTTTCCCTTTTTGTTGACTCGTGGAACTTCTTACGCTCACTGAAAATAATTGTTGGAGGAGTGAAGTGGGCTTCTAAAATTTCACACAATTCTTCAAACGATTTGGACACAGGAGAAGATGGGCTGCATAAACTGTGCAGAACTTTGTAGGGAACAGCACCGATTGATTTTAGCAGGATCGATTTTTTTACTTTTTCCTCAGAGCAATTAATTTCACAAAAATGTATTTCTAGTCTCTCCCTCCAAACATGCCATGATTCAACACTAGCATTAAATTCATTAATATTTGAACTTTGAAATACCGTCACGGGAACTACAGCTTGTTCTGGTTCCATTTTTGGGGGCATGCTTTTTATTTGTATATACAAATTTATCCACTATTTATTATTTCAATTTCTTTTCTTTTGACTTTGATTTAAACTTCACTTTTTTTTTTTATTTCTCGTCGCCAATATGTAATGTCGTAAGACAAAAGTAAATGAAACACGAGTAGCTGTAAATGCTTACTGACTTCTTTATTTGTTAATTCTGTGTTTATATGTATAATAATTAAAGTTAAAAAGAAATGCGATAATGACTTAAGTATTATTAGTTTTGTAGCATTAAGCTCTCTTAAGAAGATCTCTTATACTTGTAGTGTTAGGGTGGCGCATAAAGATCAATACTCTATTATGTGTTTTTAGTTAAACACAAATAAAACTGAGTTGCAGAAACCAAAAAAAGCTTTTAGGTGAACAAACTTTATCTCTTACATCATTTTTGTATATATGTTTTTGGTTTTTTTTTAGTAAATTTAGTTGGTTTTTCTAAGAATGTTTTTCTACAGCTTATGCATATGAAAAGGTAATCCAGAATGGGCTTTCGAGTTCAAGCGGCCCATAGGAATTTTGTAATTTAAAGGCCCTTACACTCATTTTCGTTAGAAGGCAGCGCATTTATATTAAAGTATATAAAAAAATAAAAGAATTTGAACGCTAAGATATATAGGAATTAATACTTTGAAAGTGTAAGCGACCCATTGGTTTAGCAGTAGAGTAACAGCCTGGCAATCTGATGGTGTCAGGTTTAATGCTAGACTGCGTCGATATTTTTTTACTTTTCTTTGTTTTTTTCTCTTTCTGGTTTTATTTTTTTTTTAATTGTTCCTAGACTTATTCTTCTTTAAATAAATTTTTTTAACATACTTTTTTGTTTAAATTGCTTAGACTTTTGAATTGGGTAAAAAAATCGTTATTTTGCAGTTTTTACTATTAGGGTAATTGACACAATTATTTTGGTAATAGGTGCAAGCGTGATTGATTCGACCATTTTGATAATTGAAACCATTTTTCAGTTTTTTCTATGCACATTCATACATCTTGCGTAAATGTTAAAATTTCTCTATCAAATCAAAAAAAAAAAACACTTTAGCGATTAAGTTAGTTTAGAATAAATGAATTATTTGCGTCATTTGTTAACTTGGATGATACCAATATATATATACAATTTTTTTGAGAAGGACCCTAGCCAGGTAAACACCTTCAAGAGAAGCCTTACATGCCAGTGATAATAAACCTTTTTATGCCGTCTGAACATCGCATCGCCACATGCTTAAATTTGCGTGTCACATTAAACCCTCCATACAAGCAATTAGAGAACACTATCAACTCATATTGAATTTGTATATACTGCCCTTTCTAAGCAAGGGGTTTTTCCTACTAACACTTTCTGAAGAGATTTTTAAAGTAGATGATCTTCGTGAAAAAGCTAAAAACTGTAGTGACCTCAAAGGTCAAACCCAATTAATTAGACTAGGAGTATTTTTCGGTAAAACCTCTTAGTGGTTCTAACTGATAACTCTAGGATGAGCCAAGCTTTATACACCAAGTTGGCTTTAAAATTTCAACGTGGGGGTGGGGCAATGGTTTCTACATCAATCAAGCAACAAAAAGCGGCTGATCTTGAAAGGAAATTGCAGAGTCTGCTGCTTTAGCTAATGTAGCTGCAAGTGGACATCTCCTTTTACATAAAGCAGCCAACCTATTACCTATGAGGACAGTCCCCTCATGAAATAGGATGTTCATAATGGACTTAGCACCTGTCAATCTAAAGCATACTGAAAAGATCCGGAAACTATTATTTTGAATGCATCCACTCAGAGAAAGTGTGGGTAACATTTTTATTACGTTATATGTTATTTGCACAAAAAGACTTTTAAACGAAGAAAAACGGCAATAAAATTTCACACAAGCTTTGTTATATTTAAACTTTAAAACTAGAAATGCTTATCCAAAGATCCTTTACACTTATATGTAGAACATTTACAATCAGCAGTGTGAGTTTGTTTATTATAACTTTCATATGAAGTTGTTGGTTAACTCTGGACGTTTTGCTTTTCCGAATATTTTCGTAACATTTTTTAAGTGAAATATTTCCTGTTTGCTGATACACATGCATTATGCAGGAATTCATTACTGTTTGTGTGCATATAATCATTTGGTAAAAGTTGCTTGTAGTTGTGGTGGATGTAAGAGTAAAATAAATTGTGTTAGTGATATTGTATTATTAGGGGTATACATACATCTTATATAATAATTAAAAAATGTGGATTTTAAATATATTATAAATACTTGCTTCGGTAGCTTTTACAGATTGACGTAGAATCAATTTTCAGGCGCTTCGATATTCTGCAAATCTTCTCCAATTTCCGGCACCAAGTTTCGAGATTACTTCCTCCAGTCTGTCCTTCCCTTTCTGCGTGATCTATCACATTCAAAAAACTGCCCAGCCGGAGCATCTTTATTAATTCTTTCAACATGACCTATCCAATGAAAATGTTGAATTTCGATACGAAAGTTACTGTCTACGTGATGTCCCATCATTTCGATATCGTCGGTGCAAGCGAGTAACATGTGCTGTTTTGTAAACAGGGGACCAGGTTTATTAACATCTGCATCTCGTATAACCTGTTCTAAGTGGACGTTAAAACGATTTAAAGAAATGCTGTTTTCTTGGGTGCTGTTTTCTTGGCGTATGTCAAAAGCCATTTGATATAGTCTGATTATCGTATCGGCTTTATATTTACTGTTATTTCAAGCTCATTCTGGCTAAGCAATATGGCCTCACTACTGTCTTTCGGGATTGGTTTTGTAGTATATTCATCGTTGCTATTATCAGGCATTATTATTTATACATCTCTTAAAGAGAATGTGCCTATACGAAAACCTTTGTTTAATGTTCTGCTCTTTGTGGAACTTGAGACTTCATTTTGACTCTATTCTGATGCACTTCTCCTTCCCATTTCTCTCTTATTTTTGCGGACTAGACGTTTTTCATATATATTTTTCACCCGATGCTTTTCCTTTGCAAGGTATTTTTTTTGCCTCTTAAAGTTTGGTATTTTTTAAACTTGTAATCGACAGCGGGGTCTTTAGTTTGTTAGGTATGAATATATTTATATAAAATCCGAAATTTCTGATTAATACACAAGCTTCTTCAGCAAAGATTTATAATTTCTTGCTAAATCTGTTTTTTTTAATCTTAAAAAAATACTCATAAGAACAACACCGCTTCTTTTTAAAAACATTTTGTTTTTAAAACATTTTTAAGCTTTAAAATCTTTTTAAAACCATGTTTAATTTTTTTTAAAATCTTAAATTTGCATCTGAAATTTCAAAATTCATTTGGCGTATTCCTGCAAAATATTACTTTGACGACTTTCGCTCTTTTAGAAGTTGAGGCAATCATATTTATTAACTTACGCTTTAAAGCAAACTTTTTTATTTTAAATACGAAATATATGTTAAACAATCAAATAAATGTTAGTGAATTCGGAGTAACAGCACAATAAATTGCATTTTCTCTAAAAAATAGACAAACGTTAATGTGAAACACTGTAGGTAAAAAGATTAGCTAAAACTGAAATTAAAATCTGTTATTTTTTTCCAAAACACTACTCATATTCTAAATGATATGTAAAAGAAATGCTGTTTAAATGTGTTGTACCCTAATGCTTATACATTCACATATTCATGAAATTTCTGCATTTAAGCAATGGTCACTTAGTGGTCATTGGTTTTTTTGTTGTCCATGTAACCATTCGATTCACAAGTGTGTTGTAGCAAATAAAAAGTTTATCCACTTTAATTTCAATTCGTGATAAAAAGTTTCTCTTTTGGTTATTTAACTCTTTTGTTACTGTAATTTTACCCTAAATGAGGAAAAAATTTAAATAATTTTTAAAAGCATTTGCGCCTTGTTTATTTTAAAGAAAAGCTTTTATAAACTAAAAAAACTTATACGTTTATTAAGTGGACTTTTTTAATTATGAAAATCGGTAATATCAACTTTTGTTTGATTAATACTATTTCCTTTTATATATTTTTCTTGTTTTTACAATATAATAACAATTATTTTTAACAAACTACTACTTTGCACTAAAATAAATCTTTAATTTATCATATCATAACTCATAAAACAGCTTTATATTAAGAAAAGTTTGTATGGGAATTCCTACTCTAAATATGTGGCTTACGTCTGAGTTGAATTTGATGTGAAATTTTACGTGGAATCATCATAACCGAAAAGCCCAAGCCCCATTGGGCTTAACCCTACAAAGTAAAATTATACGTTTTGTTTAATCGGTCGGATGTCCGTAGTTTTTTAAATTTTTTATTTTGTCACCTGCTGAAGTAAAAAAATTTTGAACCCAAAACTTGTGCTCAAATACGATTAAACATTAAATTATTATTCCTCATAATGGCATTTACACAGACTTTGATTAAGAAGTACGCTAAAAAGCAAATAACTAGAGCTCCTTTAGGTTGAAAGTCTGTTATGAAGAACCTTATACTTACTTACATAGTTGGCCATTTATAATAACTCATGGAAGTCATTGGATGAACTAAGAATACTTTCCATTTTTTTCGTTTTTAATAGTAATAGTTGCGTCGGAAGAGAGATTACCAATCTTATCTCCAGGTCCATTTTTTAAGGTTGACAAAAATACTTGCTAAACATGTTAGCTAACTTCTCAGAAATGCGTATTACCGGTAGTCAACCCACAATTTTATATAGTCCATATCTAATTGACCTCCCAAAATAAGTAGTATATTTCTTTTAATATAACAATATGAAGATAGAAGCAATAGTTAAGGCTCTTGTGATCTTAAATATACACGAATTTTCAGTCGAATGGTTATTCTTAATGATGAAGAGTAGGTTTGCAAATTTTAGGCTAGGCTAGGTAGTTTGCAGGAAAATCGTAGCGAAAGTAACACAAAGGGCTTTTTTCAGCTGCTTCTTATGCTCAGCAGCTTACTCAGGAATTTAAACGAGTAAATACCTTTTCTTATGGTGGGAGTGCTTCTGTAATCATCATTGCGGTCACTTTTTTTGTAAGCGCCAGGGAACAAGTTGGAAATGAATGTGCCAAAAAAAACCTATTCACTATAAAGCAAAGGTTTGATGCTTTGGACTGTTAAAGAAGAGGAATTAAAAGGGGTCAAATGGTATCCTAGTTCTTATATAATCCTGGAGAAAAAGCGGGCCCCAGAAACAAAGGGTGGTGAACATAATTTATACAGCAGTTTTTGCTAAGCTACAAATTTGGGCTTCACCTTGTTTTACTGGTGCTACAAGGAGCACACTGTAAGCGATACAAGAAGTCATTTCCATCATGGTACTAATTAAGAACTTGGTTTAAGACTTAGTGACAAAAAAACTTTGTCACTGTAAACTACTATGGAAAACTCAGGATGTTAGCACAAGCGAGGAAAAATATTACCTATAAAAATCCCTGGGAGCGTCGTGGAGACACTAGCGATTTAAGCGATTTTATTCTAGAAGATAAACAGGCCGCTAACTTCTTCATTAGACAAGCAGGCTCAGTACCTTAAAAGCATAATGCGTAAAATCTGGAATGACCATAGATTGTAGGAATGTTATTAGGGGAATATGAAACTTGTTTGGTATATGGAAGACTATGTTCAATTTTGGGGCACTGCGCAAAAATTAGTAATTAGTTTGCTGACGAGCCCTTGAGTGGACATATAAGAAGGAAGCTACAAGACTACCAACAGGTCACTATTATGCGTATATATGGATGCTTACAATGACGAAATTTTAATAGGTTAAAAATAGTGACACTGTAGGGGGACTAAGGATATTTGAACGGCAACTAGCTCAGCGAACACTAGGTTGCTTTTGTAATCGGGAAGATTGGCTTTATGGACTATGATTGGGGCTATAACCCTATACTGCTCGGTTCGAAAGTAGAAACGGTTGCTACATTTTGGATTATTATATAATATGTAAGTAAAAAGAAAGTCTAAAAAAAGGATCGTATTGTCTGTTAGTGCCCGAGATTACAGAGTCATAGCGACAAGTGATTGGGTAAAGGCTTAACGATATCTCTAGGTGCAAACCAAAAATAATTTAACATTCTAAAATGTTTCTCAACTGATTACTGAAATTATGCAATATTTAAAAAAAATTGAGGGGACCGCAAATTTTTATTGACTTAACTACTACAAAAAGCCCTTAATTTTATTTTACACAATATGTTCTGTTAAAGTTTGCGCTAAAATTAAACAAAATAAAAATTGACAAATAAATTTTTTTTAAGTAAGTTTGCGTTAAAGCAGCCCTTTTTCAAAATACCAAATTCTTAATCTATGCGTATGCGTTACATTTTCTATCATTCAAAAAATATTACTCGTACGGCATGAATTGGTATAAAAATAACTAAACAATAATCAAACTGCACAATACAGAACTTGTAAAGATGTATTCAAAATTAAATTTTTTAATCAGAAAAGTAGTGCATAATTATTTTCAAATGAGATGTACATATGTACATACATATAACAGTATCAAAAGAATATTTTTACCTTTTTCTTTATTAAACTAAATGCACAATTATATGCAACATAACTAAAAAATTTTATGTGAATAATAATGAAATAAAAGTAAGTTTATTTGTTTGCATGTTAAGATACAAATTATATTTAAACTTTTTTTTATATTCTTAACTATTTAACATAATTGTTGTTTGTCTAGACATGATCATTATAATTCTGTACAATTTAAACAGGAAACAATAAAGTAATTTAACATAATATTTATTTTAAACGGAATGTACCAGAAGTATTTGTTATAAGCCAAAACAGAGAATAGAAATTTATATGCAAAATACATTTAAAAAGATTTGTTTATATTTTAATACTTGGATTTGCTTTTAAAACCGAGTTATCGAATAACCGAACCTGCCAAGATATAAAAATATAAAATAACCCATTTTTAAGAAAAAATCACATATCTTAGCAGCTACGGCTACTATTGCTACAAACTTTGCCTATAATAGCTTGTGGCTCTCCGTATCTTTTTATATTTTATTAGCTTGCCGAAGTTGAAAAAATATTTTTTGCAATTAGAGCTTTTGCATAAATTTTCAAAAATTTTTGGTGTAATGTATTTCAGAAACTATTACAGTTATCGACTCCAAATCATATAAAAAGTGGTTTTAGTATGATTTTTATCTTTTTTTAAAAGTAAGTGGCAGCTTCTCTAAAAGCGATTTGTTTTTATGAAATTTTCCAAAAATTTTTTAAGCTGTAGACACTAAAGCAGAATTAAGATTGGATACAAAGCCTGTTTGGTATAGTGAACATGGTCTGGTAAAAATTAGCCAAATACGAATATATTAAAACCCCCTTAGCTATACCGGTTCAATGAGGAAACAAAAAGATCGAATGCAGATGGTAAAAAAATTTCGCCACAACCGATTATAGCACTGTAGTTTGATTAGTTTCAAGTTAATTTATTTAATTTTTTTTTTTGCAAGAAGAAATTTTTTAATTAGTGTTTGTCCAGACTCATCGCTGTACACATATATCTATTCTTTTTCAACAACTTTAATCTGTAAAAAATCTGCAAGTAATTTTTGAATTTACTTATATACCTAAACTTACCTATACTTACCAATGAATTATACTTACCAATGAATTATACTCAGCTAACTTACTACTTAAGACTTATCGTGTAATACTTACCTTAAAATACTTACCTTATAATATACTACCATGTATTGTAAACTAATGTAAAGTTGCCCACACTGGTTATCTTTCCAATCGGGTTGAAGGTTTCGGAGAAAACCGAGACCTGAATTAATTGTGTATGCTTTAACAACCTGACTTCCGTTTTGTGATCCCTGGTGCGAGCAACTTCTAAACTTTGAGCTCTCGTATTAGTTAAGGTAACTATACTCATCCCTGAATAAACACCATACATCACACTCATTAACTTCATTTGGCTTCTTTTTTTATAAATTCTCCATGATTATATGCGCTCGGCAAGAGAATATAATCATTGACTGTAGGTAACTAAATCTTTTGTGCCCTGCAGGTTTAGTCACCAGCCAAATTTTATATTTTTATGTTGCAAGAAGCAACCTTAAAAATACAGTGTTATTAATGGCAAGTTATTAATGGCACAAATTTTTTTTAAAATATATAAAAACGGCATAAAAAAAGGCAAGTTTAAAACAAACCAAATAAATTTTAGGGCAGTTTTATATTCAAAGTTTTGATATTTTACTTGGGACTATAATTGCCACATAAAACGGTTTTATAGACAAAATATTTTCGTTGGATATCAGCAGCTTTTTCTGGATCACATTCAAATGAACTAATTTAAAATTTTAGTACATCAATCTGATTCATATTTACCAAAATAAAATTATTTTTTTACACATATAGGATTTTTTAAATTTTAATCAATGTTTTTCTGTATAAAATCATCTTTGTTGCCATTTTTAATACTGTTTATCAGACTACCAAAAACTTTAAGTCTTTCTATCAAAAAAAAAAAAAAATTTTGACTTGCAATTAAAACTGAATTCAAAGAAAAAATAAAACATATTTGTATGGGAACTTCTTTCCTAGTTAAAATTATACGTAACTTTTAAACATTTTTAGATTTTTTTGAATAATTTGAAAAAAGAGCATACAATATAATAATACAATTAAAATGGGTATTATGCTGTAAATTTTAGCAGCGAAAAAAATTATGTGTCAGAGTTGTTAAAAGTATACATGACAAAGAAAATGGGAGGATTTTTTTTAAATATATGGAATTCGAAAATTCAAACCGTAGAAATGAACATTGATATTTTTATTAGTTATTTACCAAAAATTTAGTTTGTTCTTAAATTTTAAGCCAAAATGTATGAGCAAGTGCGGCTTGACACATCATTAAGGCTTCCAGGTAGTCTTAGTTGCTGTTGCTATTGTGTAAAATTTTTAGTTTTGACATATTAAATTCACTTTTCTCATTTAGTTTACTCAACATAAATAACTTACGGTTTTAAAAATGAGTATTTTTATATATTTGTAAATAGAAGCCATTTTAATTTTAAAATTTTTATTTTTTCTGCTTAAAAAAAAAAAACCCAAAAAATTAAAAAAATGAAAAAACTTTCAGAGTTATACAGCCCAAATATCTTTGAAAAGAGAGGTAAAATAAACTCAAATCATTTCTATGTACAATTCATTTAAAAGTAATTTTTTAAGCAAATTTTACTTTCGAAGAGATGTTAAGAATATTTATTGCAAATTCATACATACAGGTAGGTAAATACATGTAAAATTTTAGAGTATTTTATATTCATTTCTTTTAGCATTAATTTAATTTCAATGCAGTTTTAGAGAGTAGGAACCTTAAAAAATTTCATGTGCATTAGAACGGTTTAAAGAAATAGAATATTTTTGGAGAAATTTACAAGGAATGTTTTTTTTGTCATATTGTCTTATTAAAAAAACTGTTTTGACCAAAAGGTTTTATTTTAGGCAGAAAATATTTTTCAAGCTATTTAAAAAAACGATGACACACACCCCATCTGTACTTCGAAGGAAAAAAATTCAATGCGTAAGTGCCAGCACTTTTGAAGCAACAAATTTTTTTGAGCTTTTTTAACATACAAAAGGCCTCTGTTGCAAAACTTTTAAGGCTACAAAGTAGGCGGTCTCATATCCATAAAGACAAATACGAAATACTTAATGCTAATGCTCCTGTCTTACTTATTTTTTGAAAACTTTATTTTATTTTAAAAAATATTAACAGTTTTTAGAGCCAAAATTTTGAAGACAAAAAAGTGGATGAACCCACGCTCATAGAATTTAAGCTCGTAACGCTGGTCCTTCTACTAATTAATTTTTAAACTTGTTTCACATGAGCAAGGCATATAACATTAAAATTCTCAGGGTAACTAAGTGGGCAGTACAACGCTCCTAAAAATACAAATCTTCATATATGTACTTTTGTTACAATGATTTCCTTAAAACTTTTACGAATATGCTATACGAAGCTTAAAACTAAAATTTTTTGTGGTAACTTAGTGGGCTGTGACACGCGCACAAAAACTAAATAATCCTTTTACTGCACGGGATATTATTTACTTTATGCTCCTATATAAGACAAAATTACAAAGCTCTAAGGATAATAAGGTAGAGATTGTCATATCCAAGAAGATAAGGATCTCAGTGCAGGGACTTTCACCGAACAGATCTTTATGAAACTTTGTATGTAAAGCCATAGTTTCTAAATTTAAAACTTTAAAGGCAAAACAGTGGCTTGTATCATACCCACAAAAATTTAAGTCTTTATACTTTGTCCTTCCACTGCACAGATTTTTTAAGACTTTATGTATATAATAAAGTAAGCAGTTCCACTCTTGCAAAAATAAAAACCTCAATATAGGTTTTTATAACTCACTGATTACTATTAAATATTGATGCCTTTTCATGTCAAAATTTGGAAGCAGAAAAGTGAGCAGTGCTCACAAAAATAAACTGTTTTTGTACTTATATTGCATCAATATATAGGAACTTGTATTCATATTTGAAGTTTCTTGCGTAAAAATCTTAAACACAAAAAAGGCAATGCTGCGCCCACAGAAATTAAACATTCAACATTTTTAAGAGAATTTGTAAACGTAGGTAAGGTAAGACTTCAAAAAACAAGGCTTTAAAGCGAAAACTAAGCGGTGACATGCCTATAATAAAGTAATTTTGAATAAAGAAACTTTTGCTCGACTGATTTTTATGAGACTTTATGTACTTTTCTAAAAACTCTGACATCAAAATATTAAGGACGAAAAATGAGGGGTGCTACGTCCACAAAAATTAAAGATTCAATACAGGTTTTAATAATGCACTAGCTTCTGCTCAACTTTGTATACGTACTTCAAACTTCTAAATTTTAAAATGAAAAGTAGGTAATGCCGAAATTTTTAAGGCAAAAAAACGGTGGTTCTGCGCTGACCAAAGCAAAACTCAATATTTTGTATTTTTACTATTCAACTTTTTTGAGATTTCAATGATAATGGTCTTCAAGAAAAAAGTAGGCGTTATACACCCAAAGCAGATAAACATTTTTTTGTATCATATATTTCAAACGGCCTTACCCTTAGAATTTTTTAAGATTGTAAGACTAAGTTCAATTTTAGTACATTTTTTATGTTGGTTGAAAACAGGAACGGTAGGAGCTGCTGATGTAGAGCAGAAAGGATTTTATTTAGAACATGGTAGCATGAGGAATTTGAGGCAACTTAACTACAACAGTTGCATCTATAGGCTAAAAACTGTATGAATAATTTTGATAACTACAGTTTATGTACGGTTGTAGGGGGAAAAGATTGTGCCCGGCATGCAATCGAAAAATAGAACCGCAACTATAATTATCAAATTTAGCATGCGCCACTTTGATCTTATTGGCTTATTTGAGAATAAAGTCAACAAGTTGGGGTAAGGGAGTGCGACAATTTCAATGACCTTAAAATAAATTATATGCCATATATTTCCTTATTTATTTCCGAATAGATTCAAAATTTTCTTTTATTAAGTGTGACATCTTGACCTTTACGTAGACTTGAAACAGAGATGTAAGGCACTATCATGCAACCGAAAATGTTGAAATACAATAATGATGTATATTTTCCCAAAACCTATTTTAAGTTTTTTTTTAGTGTCAGAAGTTTAAACATATATTTAAGGTTTCATAAGCAATAGAGTCGGATCCAGCAGAGCTTGCGGAGTAAGGCTAATATACATATATTTTTACGTACCAGAGATATTTTTCAAATATTTTTACCGCGATTTTTAATCTACTCAATAATGATTATATAGTTGTCTGCTTATGTGGTTACGAACCGGTTGCGCTAGCGAGGTTTCCATCTAGCTCATTTTTTTTAACACATCCTCAGGTGTTTCCAACCCTTCTCGCCAGGCGCGTATTCGCACACAAGAAAAAACAACAACAAAAAACAAATTGAAAATTACCAACGCGACCACATAAAATGTTGGTATTTTAATAGAGACAAGTGTCGGTCTCTTTATGTACCTTCCCAACCATGTCGCTGAAGGATCCATAGGCACATTTTTTCAGCGACCCAAAAATATTTTTATATGTTAATTTTTTTTTTGAAAAAAATGCAATTGATTTTTTATCGTATATATTTTAAAAAAAAAAAACATACATTTTTGAATATTTATTTATTTTGTATATTTTTTTGTGAAGATTTTATAGTTATTTTTTGTTTCTTTTTAATTTTTGGCAGAAATAGTTATTATATTTTTAATTTATACAAAAATTGTTATTGTTGTTATAACTGATTTTAAGAAAGATTTAAAAATAATAATTTTCCCTGCCAGAGAAAGTAAAATCAAATAATAATAACTATTTTTCTAATTAAAATATGTTTAGAAAATTATAATTTTTCAGACTAATTTTTCCATAATTATTGTGGACCCTGACAATGTTTCAAATTTGAATGTTCACACACATATACACATATTTCAAATTCATTGTTTATTGTATTTCGTTTAAAGTTTTTAATATATTGCATTTTATAAACAAATGTAAATGTTTACTTAATATTTTGGTGCTTTGTGCAGTAAAAGTTTTTTACTGTTAGCTGAAATGCAAAACCAAGTAACTAACACATATTTAAAGATTTATGAAAATAAATTCATTTAATGTTACAAGCAAATCTTTATTAAAATTGCAGAAAAAAAGATACAATTTAAAAAAACTGCGTTTGTGATTTAGAAATGAGCCTTTATCTCCTGTAAAATTTTGAAAATGTAGTTACTTGGTTTTGCATTTCAGCGACGATATTAATAAAATCACTTGACTTGTGTTTTATTTGTTTCAGTTTTTTGAACTATTACACATGATTTTGAATATTCAATTATAAATAATCATTGAGTGCTTAAATAAATAAAATAGAATATTGCAGTGGTTTTTTGTATGATAACTAAATTTCATTTTGTAGAAATGTTTACGTTGTTGTAGAAAACAATTTAGCTATAAAAATAAAAATTTAATATTTACACCTAAACCTCGTTACAAAAAGCCTTTATACAACGTATGCTCAGCAAAAAATTTTTTAATAATTAATTAATAATTGATTTTGGCGTAGCAAAAGGTATATCCTCGGAGCTCATTGAGGCTCAAGCCTCCTTGGATTTATCTTCTGACCACTCACCCACAATAATTACTATTTGCAGTCCTCACCAAATGGCAACTAGTGAGTTTTTCTTATCAAAAAGAATAAATTGGTTGAAATATAAAAAATATATTAGTACCCACTGCGCGGAAAACCAACCGCTAAAAACTCCCGGAGACATAGATGATTGTCTGAGCGTCCTAAATGAAAACATTAAAAAAGCCGTTGAACATGCGTCTTCTACCTACCGCCAGGCTAGGTACAACAAAATTTTCTCTGACGATGTGGAAAAGCTTGTATCTGAAAAAAGAAGAGCCCGCAGGGAATGGCAAAAACATAGATCGCCCCAACTTAAAACTAGGCTGAAAGAATGTACAACCCAACTAAAAAGCTTGTTGGAGGCTCACAGAATAGCATCACTGAAAGAGTACCTGGAAGGTCTAGACGCGACTCCTCAGACAAATTATTCCTTATGGCGATCAGCCAGACGTCTTAAAAGACCTGTTATCGCAAAACCACCACTGCGAAATCTGAGAGGATCCTGGGCTAGAAATGACGAAGAAAAATGCGATCTGTTCGCAAATCACTTCAAAAACGTATTCACTCCCAATACATGCACTGACGTGAGGGAATTACCGCCTGTTGTTGCCAGACGTCCTTTAGAAATACGATTCCGATTTACAGATGTTGTAGAGGCTATTGCTAACCTAAATGGTAAAAAAGCTCCTGGCGTTGATAATATAAGCAACAAAATGCTCTTAGAGCTACCTTTTACGGCAAAAAAAAATAATTCTTTTTATTTTTAACGCAATAATTCGGCTTAAACATTTCCCGCCTATATGGAAAATTGCCTTAGTAAAGATGATTCCTAAGCCTGGCAAAGATCCTTCAAAGTTAGAGTCTTATAGGCCTATAAGTTTGTTACCCACAATGTCAAAATTGTTCGAAAAATTGCTTAAGAACAATCTGATTTCGATCCTGAATGAAAACAACTGCATCCCAGATCACCAATTTGGCTTTAGAAGTCAACATAGCACAATCGAACAAACTCACAGACTGGTGCAGGTTATAAGAAAAACTTTCGAAGAAAAAAAGTATTGCTCCGCGCTTTTTATAGATGTCTCTCAAGCTTTCGATAAAGTATGGCACGAAGGCCTGTTAAACAAACTAAAGCTAAACCTTCCATCTAATATTTTCAACCTTTTAGAAAAATACATAACCGGTCGACAATTTTTGATCAAAGAGGGAAACCAAATAAGTTCTTCTCAAACAATAGGGGCTGGTGTACCTCAAGGGAGTATACTAGGTCCAGTTCTGTACTTGCTTCACACAGCAGATATGCCAACCAATAGTTTTACACACACGTCGACATTTGCTGATGATACTGCTTTTCTTAGTATTTACAAAGACCCTAAAGAGGCTTCAAACCAATTGCAGCAACACGTAACCCAAGTTGAAAAATGGGCAAAGTTATGGGGAATAAAAATAAATGAACAAAAATGTACCCACGTAACTTTTACTTTACGCAAAGAAACGTGCTCGCCAATTCTTATTAACAACCATATGGTGCCTCAACGAACCGAGACAAAATATCTTGGTGTTCACCTAGACCGCCGCCTCACATGGAAGCCTCATATAGATGCGAAGTTGACGCAAATGAAACTTAAAGCTACACAAATTCATTGGCTAATCGGCAGGAATTCTGTGCTTCGTCTTGATTGTAAACTTCTACTCTACAAATCGATTTTGAAACCAATTTGGTGCTACGGTATACAATTATGGGGCACTGCTTCCGCATCCAACATAGAAAAAATTCAACGCAGGCAAAACAAAATCCTAAGAATGATAACTGGTGCTCCTTGGTATGTTAAAAACAGCAACATCCACAAGGATCTACAAGTTCCACTAGTTAAATGCGAAATTCTGAACTATGTGGACAAGTATTTAAATAAGCTGGAAGCTCACCCAAATCCGCTCGCCCGAAACATCCTGCAACATAGTGGGCACACCCGCCTGAAAAGGAGGGATACTATTGCGCTTATATGAAGCCTGATAATTAATATGAGAACTTAAATTTAAGTCTGGCACTGGCTGGACTTATATTAACTACCTAGTTTTAAGATTTGAACACTTATTGTTAGTTCGCCACAGGCGAAGATTCAATAATAAATATATGAAAAAAAAAAAAAAATTATAACACAAAGACAACAAAGTATAATTTTGTATAAATTTTAATGTTTTTTTATATACAGCTTGAGATATAAAATTTATGGGAAAATCATGAACTTGACTAAATAGTAATCAGATACACAGAAAGAGAAATTTCAGAAAAATATCTTAAGCTTTCCCTACTGTCAATTATAGAACATTTTTCACGGCTACCTTAGGTCACCACCCTAACTCCATGTTCATTATGTTATAAACTTGTAAAGCTGGGGCACGAAATTCATTTTTTTTTTTTCATTTTTTTATTGTAACTAGAATAGCTATGTCCCTATGACAAAAAATTTAGCTTTCCTAATGTGTATGTAAGCCGTTGTAAAATTTTGTTTGATTAATTTATAAAAGTAAAAAAAGGTCATATTTTGATTCTTCTCTTTGTTCAAAAAATTTTCTGGTTTTCTACCCTTTATATATGTGATAACGGTATATGTATATAAGTTTGTCATTCTGTTTGCAATTTCTTTAATATCAATCTACGACCCCATAAGGTCCTTATAGAGAGGGAAGTCAACTTAGCGATGTCGATCTGCTTGTCTGCCCATCTGTCCGTGTTATGGCTGAAACCAACTTTTTAAAATCCAACGATGTCGCGTAGACCCATAGGTGGTATCAAGCCATTAAAAATATATTCGAGCAAATGACTATTAAAAAACAGAAAAGACGCCCGATAACTGACCGAGTTATAAGCGAAAAAGCAAGACTAACTCCGTTTATTTCTCTAAAATTTTTACATAAAAACCTCTACAACTGCCCCGGAGTCGCCCGTACACGGGTGCAATATCGGACTGACTCCCGTTGGTTTTTCTCACAAACATTTTTGTGAAACATACTTACACTCTATCTCCTTCCCCTAATAGGATTGACATACAAAATTTAATTTTTTTACATTTCTTTAAATCGCTCTCACAGCTCCCTGGGTGCTCCTACAAAAGTCAAGGGTAGGACTAACCCCAATTGATTTCTCCAATCAAACATTTTTAAAAAATAAACGTACCCCGTTTCTCCAGCGCCTAACAGGGTTTCCAAACAAAGTTTTACAATGTCCGGGAGTCGCTCTTGTAGGAATAAATTGTATCACAGACCCCCATTAGTGTTTCCTCAAAAATATTTCTAGAGCCTACTTACCCCCTATCTTCATCACCTAAGGGGGTTGCCATACAAAATTTACAAAAATGATGATAAAACGCCAATAATTTCCCCAGAGTAGGCCTTAGGGAAATAACGTGTAGGACCGAACCATATCCTAGAACATAATTGCCTCCTATCTCCATCTTCTAAGGGGGTTCCCATAAAAGTCTGGAAAATTGTAATAAACCCCCCAACATACCTACCCCCTATCACCACCCTATAAGGGTTTTGCCATACAAAATTATATACCTTAAACATTTTGAAGGGTATACAGAACTCGGCACAGCCAAATATAGCCCTTTTACTTGCTGAATTTGATGATTACTTTCTTTGATTAAAAAATATGTAACTACCTCAAAAAATTATTTTTTTTCTAAAACGAGGCCGGTCAGGCAGCTACTGTGAAAGGTGTTCACTATCGTGAGATGATACCGAATTTTTCATGGCCCGAATTGGAAGATATGGATGTGTACAATATGTGTTTTCAACAAGACGGTGTCATTTGCCACACAGGTAACGAAACAGTGGCTCTTTTGCGCCGTGTTATCTCACGTGGTGGCAATTTTAATTGGCCGCCGAGATCATTCAACGGTTTAACTATTTTCTTTGGAGTTGTTTGAAAGAAAAAGTACGTCGGTAAGCCAGTAACAATACAGGAGCTAATGAATGAGATAATTAAGAACATTAGAACCTTAATTATGCCTAAGGGTCATCGAAAATTTGGACCATCGGATAGAGGTGTGCCGCCGAGGTGGTGACGGCCATTTGGCCGTAATTTTGATCCATACATAATTAAACCCATAATAATAGAATCATAATCGGCCTGAAAGATCTAACTAGCCAATATATTTTCTACATATCAACGACAACATGCTAAAAAAAGTAAAGAAAAGAGTCCCATTTCATATCTAACAGAAATGAAAAAAACAACAAAACAATTGAGGTAATTCTGACTGAGGACTGAATTAATTTAAGAAAACCTGAGAAACAATCGAACGTAAAAATTTTAAGTAAGATTTTGGATAAATTCAAAAGCAAAATTCTTTATTTTAGAACTAGTGTTTTCTTTCTCTGTAGCTTATGCTGCCTAAAAAGCTTGGAATTAATTCTATAAAAGCAGAAACATGTACGTGTGCATTTAAAAATATCAGAATCGTTCATGTTGCATTAATATTGAGATCATTCAAGTTTATTGAATAACATTGAAATGCAGTTCGGTTAAATGAAATGCAATCTTGAAATACCACATTTATATCCAACCATATTCTTACGCACATATGCATTTTTATCCTTACATTTGCTCACTTATTTACAAACATACTTATATACACCTTAAAATCCAAACGACGATACTCAAAAATACAAAACAAGTGCACACAAACACAAATAAATACTTAAATAGAGCAGTATGGAATGCATATACAAAGAGACATATTCACTTACCGGAAGTACAAAGTAAAACGATTGCTGAATAAGCGATTAATCCTGAAGGGCACAATGACATTATATTGCTGCTTTACTCTTGTTGCTTTGTTGTTGTTGTTGTATTTCGCTGTTCCTTTGAGTTAACGGCAACAATAAGAATGGCGATAATGATTTTGGTTAAAGTTTTCTGTAATAATATCTGATACTTTTTTATTTTTGTTGTTTTAAACACACGTTTTCTTACACACACTCAGAGATTTTTTATCGGTTGAAAGCAAAAACAATGCCACAAATTTAAACAACAAAACACAGAAAAATAGTTGAAGAGGAATAAATAAACTGCAATGGAGTTAAGAGTATGCAACACCATATTTCATAGAAGACAACTTTGTGGTTTGGAGTTGCAATTGAGTTCCATAAAAAATTCACATCGTGACAATTTTAAAGTTGTTTTTGTAGTTTTTACTGACTCTCTTGTGTGTGACTTTTTAATTTTCTCAATTACTTTAAGTTTTTGTTTTGTTGCTTTTCGGCTGTAGTCTTCTTTTTAATGGTGGGTGGGTTGAGTTGTAATTTGTATATTTAGTTATATATTATTGTATACTTTTGCTGCATGTTTCTTGTTCGTTATACTACCAATCGTTAAGCATTTGAAGGCAACATAACTTGATTGTTTATACTTGAAATTAAACGTTCACTTTGACATCCTTGTTTGTCGCAGAAATAAAAACGAAATGAACAGAATCTTCCTTAACACTATCGAGTATTTTTGTCAGTCTTGAACAACTGCAAATATGCCTACTAAATAGAATAATTAGATTAAAAATAGTTTTCTTTTGTATTTACAATTTTGGTTGTTACGCAGAAAAAACTGCACATATTTTTTCAAACGAACATTTTTTTTAAATTTTAATTTTTTTCAGGCAATATTTTATTAGACCCTAATAAAACTGTTATCTAATTTTAATGTCAAACAAAATAAACGAAAAATCAAAAAATTGTTTTGCTCAATAGATATAATTTTTTTATTGAAAAAAGTAGGCATTTTTTTCCAAATAAATTTTTTCATAAATCTAATTTTGTATCTGATTTTGCAATTTTTTTAAAGGACCGATTTTAGACAAACAAATTATTGACTCAGTTAAATTATTTACTGATTTCGGTCCTATAAACAAAATTGTAAAATCAGAAACACAAATTCATTAGATTTATTAAAAAATTTATTTGGAAAAAAATGCCTAATTTTTTCAATAAAAGCATTGTATCCATTGAGCAAAAAAAAATTTTTGGCTTTTCGTTTATTTTGTTTGACATTAAAATTAGATAACAATTTTATTAGGGTCTAATAAAATATTGCCTGAAAATAATTAAAATTTAAAAAAAATGTTTGTTTGAAAAAATATGTGCAGTTTTTTCTGTGTAGCGCAACTTCAAAAACAAATTGTTTGTATTTACAATTTTCTTTCAAAGTTCGATGTTAATATTTTGGGGAATTTTTTATTTGTAACACTATGCAATAAACAAAACTTCATTTGGGGACCACGTTTATTTGGAAAAATTTTTAGTCTGTAGATTTTCTGTTGAGTTTTTAGGCTTATTAGTTCAGTTTTATTGGGACAAAATTTTTATTTAAAAATTATCTTGAACAAATTTATTTTCCCTGATACTAGCATTCCAGATTTTCGAATTTTTATTTATTTAAAATTAATTTAAAAAAAAAATAAAAGCAAAAGTTCTATATTCTTAATGATAAAGAAAAGTTACCTTCACAGAAAAAACTACAGAAAGTTTTTTTCAAACAAATTCTTGTTCAAAATAATTTATTATTTAGTAAATTTATTTAAAAGTCCCTAATATTATTTTAATTTGATTTTTAAATCAAACAAAATTATTGCCTGGACAATTCAAATATTTAACCAGCCGAACAAATTTTTTAACTGAAACTAAAACTGTAATTTTTTCAATTAATTTCTTACAAAATTGTTTGTCCATATTTACAATCTCCGTTGTAGGCCCTCAGCCAGACAAGATATTTACTAATTCTCTGAAATTCGTAACTGATTTTACAATTCAATTTTTTCTGTTATTTTCAGAAAAATTTAGCTTCTTAAGGACTGCCTAATTTGTTATAGGAAATACTAGAATAGTCAAAACAAAACCATTTTTACTTTTAAGTTAAAAAGCTTTTTTTAAATACTCAGCGGGGTTTTGATGTATTTAAACCGAAATGACAATAAATATTTTTGGTTTTACGAAAATTGATTTTTTTATCCAATTTTTTGCTTAGTATGATAGTAAGTGACAAAAAGCTGAATACATGTGCAAAATTTGTAAAGATACAGTAATATTAGATCCAGTAAGAGCATAGACTGCTTATTCCGGAAGGAAATTTGTATTGATTACTGACAAATTTTATCAAAATATCATCAAAACTGCGACCTGTAGTGTGCTCACGAAAATGCATTGAAAAATATCCAGACGAATGGACGGAGGGACGGGCATGCTTAAATCGACTCAGGAAGTGATTCGGTATTCTTAGAGGTGGGTCTCCGATAATTACTTTTGAACGTTATAGGCATCTGTACAAACTCATAACATCCTACCACATTAGCGAAAACTGCCTTAATAGATTAACGAAAAAATTAACAAAAAACTTAAACAAGATATTGATATAAAAAAACGGGTTTCGAACAAAAAAAGGTAAAGTTGCCAAAAAAACCAACGTTTCAAAAACATCTGACTGAAAGAAATGCCAAAACCGGTAATTGAATAGTTTCGACCCTTCTTCTATTAACTATAGAGCAGACGTTTGATAATTCGGAGAACATAAGCATTAATCTGGCTAGGCTAATATAAAATATTTAGTTTTTGTGATTTGAATAGCTATTTTAAATTCGTAGAAATAAATAAGAAGGAAGAGTAAACCGAAAAAATTAAGATTATATAATTTATGATCGTTTTATAATTTTACTAAACTAAAAAACATGGTTATTTATTCCTTTTCAGGCATTGGCTTTACTTTAACTTCTTTTAACAAAAATATTATTTAACTTTTTCACTAAAGCCATTCATTCCATAAAGCTAAAACATTAATTAATTCAATAAGTTAAAACCTTGCAAACTTATTTTGTTATCAGCTATTTTTTTAACTTTTTGGGATACCCTATAAAGATCTGAAATTTTGTTTTAAACTATTTTTTTCTTTTTACACTTTAAATTTTATTTTTAATTAAAGAGACAAAAGTTTGTAGGAAATGACGCTTAGATACAATTAATTTTTTTCTTTTATTTGAATTTTTTTTTATATATTTTCCGCTGGTTGATTTTCAAATTTTGGTTTATTATAGTTTCGAATAACATGTGACAATTCACAATCTTTAAACTTGGGTCACAGAACATTTTTGGGTTCTTTCAGTAATAGTATTCCATAGTTTTATGTCAAAAGTGGACTGAAGTCCAGCAACAAATAAATGTATTATAATAGTTTTATTTATATTTTTGAGCTTCAACGCACAGTTTTATAGTATCGCTTGCTCGATTAAATACTAAGAAAAATTCGAAAACAACAAATCCAAAAATGTTCATGCTCTAACTGACAATAATGCAATCTCAATATCCAACTGTACTTATAAATGCACAAGCTGCAAAAGAAACACTAATGTGGAAATATTTATGTGTGTGCCCAGCGTTGCCAGAATGATAATTTAATCATATTTTTGATGATTTTTTGGCCAATATAAGATTTAATAATTTGTATTCTCCAATAATGATCTTTAATTTTAAAAAGTAATGACATTCACATTAAATTTTTTAAAAGTAAGATCACTAACAGGATTTACACACAACATTAATCAGCAGTAAATTTTGATTACAATTAAAGTTTGTATCAGCACGCAAAAATATTTTCCAAATTACAGAGGTAGTTCTTGTAAATTGTTTCTTTTTTTTCCTGCACCCTGTTTCAAATTATGTTTGCAACATTATAAAAAAACTTATTGTTGTGTCCGTTTTAATTAAATCTAAGCAAATCTGTTAAAAGATCAATTTGGAACTTTTTGTTAGTTAAATGGTTATGCATTTCAGCTAACATTGTGTTTCTTGTCCTGCATACACAAAAGTGCATTATTTTTTTGGATAAAAAACGCCTTAAACCATATCTCTGAATAGCGGTAATTTTTTTGAGAAGTATTGGTTTGTGAATAAAAGAAACGTATTTGTTAAAGGTTTTAATAATAAACAAACACCCACAAAATTTTCTAAAGCACATTATCTCAAATAGGACGAATATGTAACAAAATTAAATTTAAATTAAGTTTAATTTTTTTTAAACGAAACGATGTTAATACAAATTTTTATAAGATTGACACAGAAAATAAAAAAATTTACAGAAGGGAAGAAGCCTACCTAGGATGATATGCTTAACAAAAAATTTTCATCGCAAAACTGCACTAAAAATTTTTGTGTTTTTAAAAATCTATTTAATTTTTTGTTGAACTATAAAAGCATACTCCTATATTGAAACGATTTGATTTCAACGATGATTTTCAAAAAAGAAAAATCATTGTTTAATCAGTTAAAGGGTTGATAAATAAAAGTAAAAATTGGATTTAGGGTCATCTGATTTATGAACAGAACAAAAATATAAGTAAATAATAGATGTAACAAGTGATAAATACCAATAGAATGAGAATAAGAGAAGATAAGGTTGCATTTGGATTTAGTTAGATCTAAGCAATATAGAATACGAGTATAATTCCATGTATACTAATTCCAGCAAAAGTTTTTCTAAATAATGCGGTTATTATTATCAGCCTTCAGAAGTATCGAAGATATGGAATGCTGACAAGAAATCGAAGCTGGTTTACAAATGCACTGCACTTGGCTTATACCGGAATTACTTAATTACAATTTAAAATATAAACCGAAATCTGAATAAAAAGAAATTTTTGTTAAAAAATATAAATAGTTGCTACGTTGACAGGTTAAAAACAAAATTCGCTAAATTTAAATTACGATTTAGACAACTTGCTTTTTTTAACTTTTAAGTCCATTGTGCAGCCTTAAATAATCTTTAAATTAATTAAAACATTTTTTTTCTTATATATGATTCTATTTATTGCGAAATGATGATTTTCTTTCCAAAACTTCTGGTAACGCTTTGTGTATCAACGAAGGAGTTAGGAAAACGAAATACAATAAATTGCATTTGAACGAACTCTAACAAAAACTGACACCAATGTACATTAAAGTTGGTTTTGTGTTTAACAGCAAATGTAGTAGAAGTACATAAATAGTATTAGATAGTTGTACAGGGTGGCCCAGAAAGACCGAAGTGGTGTGAATTCCTTATAACTTTTTTATTATAATTTTTTTCTTCTTTTCTTTTCAGTATTTTGTAAAGAAGACTTGGATAATTTATAATGGAGCAATACACAATTGAACAACGTGCCCAAATTGTTGAAATTTACTTTTCAAATCAACGGTCCATTGTGTTGACTCAGCGTGCATACCGTCGTCAATTTAATGTGCGGGTTGCACCCTCTCAGTCAACAATAAACCGTCTGGTTGCAAATTTTCGAGAACAAGGAGCAGTAAGGAACCTTCCTGGTCCCGGCAGACACCGAACTGTCCACACGGCTGACAATATTCAAGTGGTACAGGAGAGTATTCGGGAGGATCCAGAAACATCAACCAGGAGACGTTCGTCACAACTGGGCCTCTCAAGAACTTCGCTGCAGCGAATTTTGCACACCATAGGATTGTTTCCATACAAAATTCAACTTGTTCAAGAATTGAAACCAACAGATTACCAGCAACGACTTGACTATGCAATTTATTTCCAGCAAAAAGCACAAGAGAATCCAAATTTTATTCATAACTTAATAATGAGTGACGAAGCCCATTTTCAATTAAATGGGTTCGTTAACAAGCAAAACTGTAGGATATGGGCTACGGAAAACCCGAGAGTACTTCATCAACGACAATTGCACCCAGTTAAGTGTACCGTTTGGTGCGGTGTTTCTTCAGAAAGGATCATTGGCCCATATTTTTTTGAAAATGAACAAGGTGTCGCCATTTCCGTCAATGGTGATCGATATCGGGCCATGTTGCAAAATTTTGTAAGGCCAGCCGTGGAAAACCATCCGCAAATATGGTTCCAACAGGATGGAGCCACAGCGCACACTGCGAGGGCCACAATGACTCTTTTACGCGACATCTTTGGTGAAAGAATAATTTCTCGTAACAGCAATTTTAATTGGCCTCCGCGTTCCCCGGATTTAACCGCTCCAGACTGTTTTCTTTGGGGCTATTTAAAAGGAAAAGTTTATGTTAATAAGCCTAGGAGTATTGAGGAGTTAAAAACCAATATTCGAGAAGAAATTAACAACATACCACCGGAAGTTTTGCGAAAGGTCATGGAAAATGTGTTGGAAAGAGCACATTTGTGCGAAGCAGAATATGGCCACCACTTGCGGGATATCATTTTTAATAACTAATCCAAAAATATTCCCCATAAATTTAATGTATTTAAAAAAAAAAAAATTAAAAAAATATCTCTTAAATAAAAAGTTATAAGCAATTCACACCACTTCGGTCTTTCTGGGCCACCCTGTACTTGTTTAGTGTTGTTGATAGTGTTGGATGAAATCATAGCCTCTAAGGATTTTAAAGTTAAGCTTTATTGAAATATCGCCGGACTTAATTATAGAATAAGTTAACACTTCGTATTTATACATATATTAAAACTAAAATTTTAAACAGTTTTAAGTAATTTACGTTTTTCATTATTTTATTACTTTTTTAATTTGTTATTTATAATTTTTAAATGAAGGCAAATGCAGTACAGCAAAACTGTAACAATAGAATTTATATATGGGGGATTTCATGTCAAGTGACCCAACTTTTTTTTTCGATTGGAAAGAAATTTGGACCAAAGTAAGTTCTTCTTAAGCTAAAAAAAAAATTATTTTATGCTAAGAAACAAAATAATTTAACCTTTCCGACGGTATGCAAGTACCAAATAAAGTCTCATACACTCGACACTGCATTACCAACAAAATTGTAGGCCTCTGGAATAAAATCACTTTTATATGGCAATGCCTGAACACATTTTGTTAATATTTTCAATGCATACCGTCGGAAAGGTTTAATTATTTTGTTTCTTAGCATAAAATAATTTTTTTTTTAGCTTAAGAGAAAATTTTACATAAATAGCAAAAAAATCAAACAGAATATACGCGAAAATTGGAAAAACTCTGCCTTGAGTTACAAAACATTTATTTTTATAGATATCCCACTCGCATCCCACTAAGCGACCTCCAAGTTCTTCAAGCAAAAGACCTAAGCTTTCTTTTGAGCAAAAAAAAAAAAAAAAAAAAATATGGGCATATTTGGAAAAAAAATAATTTTTTCTAATTATTTTTTTAAAAAAAATAAAAAAAAAAATTTTTTTAATTTTAAAAATATTTTTTTCTGGAAGATTGAAGAAAAAGCTATCGAAAGTATTTGGGACGAATTTGTTAAAAGCAAAAAGTAACAAACTACATGTATGAGAAAAAACACCTATTTGCCGAAAACGTCAAATTTTGAACCCCTCTAGCTTAGAGAGTTCTTGACCGATCGTGTTAAAAAATTTTGTCTATGCTACTCTCTGCAAGAACTTACTTTGGTCCAAATTTCTTTCCAATCGAAAGACATCGGTTTTAAAAGTTGGGTCACTTGACATGAAATCCCCCATATGTATTTCTTGCATCGCGTATTTATTTATTAATTTTGTTAAATTTAATTTCTATTTGTGAACACTTTACTTCCATAGTATTACCTTAAAATAATTTAAAATAAATTTGAACTTTTTGTTTAGTATAAAAAAAATTAATTATTTGATAAACACTCGCGTTAAAGGATTATTATTATTTGGTATACAATTTCCGTTTCGTCCGTTTATCTGTAAATCCCACGTTTAACTAAATTATCATTGCCTTCGTTGCTTAAGGATATACCACTTCGGTATATTTACATCCCCCACTACTGTTTTAAGCAATTTTCTACTTGTCTTTTTTGTCAAAATGACATTCGTGTGCGGTTTCGTTCTGTAACATCGTTGTTGTTGAAAATTGTATGCAATTGAAGCTTAAGAGCATTTGAAAATTCTGTTAATAAGGATAGAAGAGATAAAGAGAAAAAACATTAATTTTTTACGAAGTTGTATATGAAGGGATATTTTCTCTTATAAAATTGCAGACCGGTATTTTTACTCCAAGCAATTTGGAGCTGTAAATTTTGGCCATTTTACATTGTCCGAACACAGAAGGAAATAAAAAATTAAATTAACTTTAAGAAATCATAATTTTTATGAATTTAAAAATTTAATATAAAAAAGTAAGAAAATTATAGTCGGTCAAGCCCAACCATATTTTATCCTCCATCATATTTGTATTGGGGCTATATAAGAAATAGACAAATAAAAATTGTATTCAGTTGATAGCGTAAAATAAAACATGTGTGCAGGGCAATATTCAAACCATTTGTAGCCCAAGATGCTTACCTTGTGAACTTCGCATCTATATGTAATTCAACGTGAGGCGGCAATTCAAGTGAGTCCCAAAATACATATTTCGTTTTAAATCGTTGAGGCATTATATTGTTGTTAATAAGGATTAAGGATCACGTTTCATTTTCTAAAGCAAAAGAAACGTGGAAACATTTTTTATTTATTTTTATTCCCCAATACTTTGACCATTTCCATTCTTGGGTTACGAAAATGTCTAGTTGTAGACCCTCGGGTCTTTATAAATACTGAGAAGAGCGGCATCATCAGCAAATGTCGACGTGTATGTGGAACTATAGGTTGGCATATCTGATGTGTAAAGCAGATACAGAACTAGTCCTAAAATACTACCTTGAGATACGCCAGCCCCAATTCATTGAGGACCACTTTGATCTTAAATTTTATGTCGGCTATAGAGATTCGCAGGCAAGTTCAACTTTAGTTTGTAAACTGGCCTTTATCCCATATTTTATCAAAACCTTGATATTTATCTATAAAAGCATGAAGCGTACATATTTTCCTCAAAAGTTTTTCATATAACCTGTACCAACCGGTGGTACAATGTTGACTTCCAAAACCAAATGTGTGACTTGGAATGAAGCTGTTGTCATTCTAGTTCAAGACTTATAAGCCTGTAAGACTCCACATTTGAATGATCTTTTCAGGATTACGAACATTTTTATCAAGGCAACTCTCTATATTGGCGGGAAATGTTCAAGCCGTAGTATGGCGTTAAAACTAAAAAGAATTTCGGTTTTAGCGATGCCAGGCAGCTCTAATAGCATATTGGCGCTTGGCTTTTCATGGCCAGTAAGTTTTTAAGAATTTAAATTAGTGCACGCTAGAGCATTTGAATATATTTTTGTTCAGTATACTAGTTGGTGGACACATATGCAAAATTTTGTCAAAAACAGTAATATTCGAGTCAGTAGTACCCAAAAGGCTTATTCGCGGAGGACTTTTGTATGGAGGCTACGTCAAAAAATGGATCTATAAATAATATTTGCCTCTTTTGCTTTATCCATTCGTCTTTCTGTAAAAAACGCATTAATTTGCTGCTTTTAAAGCCAATTTAATGATTGTTTATTTACGATAAGAAAATACATATAAATACTCCAAGAAAATCACTTAATTGGTTTCCAATAAGAGCACAAAAGTATTTTAATGGAAATTGCAAAAATCTTGACTTTTTGGGAAAAATTAGTAGCGGCCACATATTGCTGTTCTTGTTTCTCTATGTCCTTCAGTTCCCAGGTAAAACTGATTTAAAAGATTTTTCTTATGGAAATTCTCAAAAAAATTACTTTTGGCCAAAGTTGGTTGTAATTCCAAATTTTCGTCCTCTGCTCTATCTATTTTATTTCCCAAGAAAAACTTATTTAACACTGGTCAACGAAATGAAGGTCGAGCATTTTGGAGTCTATTTGTATACAATTGGTACTGAGCATAAGTGTCTTTAAATCGTGCTTTTTAATTGACTCTGTAACTTGATATTCCCATTCGAAAAATATAGGAGGCTTAATTATACCATTTAATCGTGAACTAGTCGTCCGTTTTAATTAAAAAAACATAAAAGAATAGGAAAAAAAATAATGTTTTAATAACGCCATTATCTTTTCAGAGAAATTCCAGTATTTAAAAAAAAATTTATTTTGTTTTAAATGATTTTTTTTATGACCTGTCTTTTCAAGAGCAAAGATTAAATGTTAAATTATTTCGCATATATTTGTAAATTTTTCTCTAATCCTAGCAAAGGAAATTTGAAAGGCAGCATCTTCGGCAGACCAATCCTTTGTAACTTATAAGCAACGCAGAATTTACACAACATTGAACTACTTATTTATTTTGAATTACTTGAAACAAGGACGTAGTTTGTATCAGTAATTTTTTTTTTGGAAACATTAAAGTAAATGAATATCCTGCAGTTGTTTATGCTTCAAGATTTCCTAAAAAATATACGAGTCTAAAATTGCAATTTATACACAGTCATTTGGATAAATTTTATTCCAGTCTAGATGAATATAGTTAGGAACAAGGTAGACGAGTTCACCAAGACATCTAGGATTATAATTTTTATTTTTATTATTTATTATTATTATTATTATTATTATTATTATTATTATTATTATTATTATTATTATTATTATTATTATTATTATTATTATTATTATTATTATTATTATTATTATTATTATTATTATTATTATTACTATTATTATTAATTTAATTTACGACTTCTACTATGACTTCTCTTATACTAAGACAAAATTTACCCACTATTTTTTTATTCACCAATTTTCTTGCAAGTAAAACGATACCCCATAAGAATATGCTCTTCGAAAAGTCTCAAGCACGCGCCGTGAAGTGCTACATTATTAACGAATAATATTCCTTGATTTACACGTGCTTTTTGTGTTAAACACATGAGGGTTGTCCTCTTTATTTTATTGTTAATAATTGTGTTATTGTTATTATTACTGTTGTTGTTCTTGAAATTGCTGAGATCCTTGTCAGTGTTGCTGTAATTATCAATAATATTACATTTACATTTGCCTAACTAATTTGTTTTAATTTAATACAATTATTGTAAGTTCCTCATAGCTCTAGGTTTCAGTACTTGTAACAACGTTTTATTTTTGTTTTTTTTGTTCCTACCACTCTTATATAATAAAATATTATTAAAACATATATGACATATACATGCATATATTTTTAACTTACTCAGGAACCGTCGCCATAGTTCTCAAAACCTAACAAAAAGCAAGTCAGAGCGCTATGTTCGGCTGTGCATAATCTTATATATCGTTCACAACGTGTAGTAATGCAATAAATGTATATTTAAAGTCGATGGGCGATATTTCAAAACCCCGAAATTTTTTTTAAATTTTTGTCCTTTTTTATTTAATGAAATATTTTTAATTTTCAATATGGGTCGGTGTCACATATTAACCTTCTTAAGGTGACTACGGGGAGGTTGTGGGGGTTTTACCCTAATTGTTTTAAATTTTGTATATGTTCTAAGAAAATGTTCAAATGACCCATCAACGGACATCCTGGAAGCTGCAGGAAGGAATTTTCACAATTTTCAAACTTTGTATGAAAGCCCCTTTAGACGATGGCGATAGGGGGTAAGTATATTCTAAGAATAAGTTTGGGAGTGGAAACTAATGGGGGTCTGTTGTACATATTGTTACGGAGTTAAATGTTGACTGGGTATGTAAAGGTTGACTGGGTATGTAACATGATTGGCGGTTGTTGTCTGCGCTAAGCAGCTGTTTAAATGTAACTGCCATTCGATGGAAAGTTCTAGTGTGCTCTCGAACCTTGTAGAACATTACACTGTATTACCAACCACTATAAATAGTCGAGCAACACGAATGCCGCAAGCAGTTTAAGTTTAACAGTTGAGTTGAATAAGTGAATATTCAAAAGTGCTAAATAATAAAGGTGAATAACTTTAAGTGTTTTTAAGAAGTTTGTAAATAAGTATACGACAGTGTATTTTGAATAAATAAAGTTTTGTACTGTTAAAATAAAATTTCAAATGTTTATTATTACTTTTGCAATAAAAAGAACCCCGGTTTATTTAAAGGAAGCAAGCATATTCAACAAAAATTTTTGGGTGGAAAAATTAATTGGAGTCGGTCTTATATTCGGCTTTTGCAGGAGCACCCTGCAAGCTGTGGGAGCAATTTAAAAAAATTAAAAAAAAATTAACTTTATATGGCACAATATTATACCCTACGCCCCATTTGTATGGGGGTAATATGAAAAAAGAGGCCGATAAATTATGTGTTCAGTACGATAGTTGGTGATATAAAGATAAACATATGTGTAAAACTTAAAAAAAATAAAGTGCTATTTGAGCCATTCAGAGCCCAAAGTGCTTATTCCGGGAGAATATTTAATTTTGTCAAAATAATGATATGTTCGAGCTATTTATAGCCTAAAATGCCTATTCCGGGAGGACATTTGCATGGGAACTAAATCATTACCAAAAGCAATTGGTTTCGTCCCAGGGCAAACAAAATTTATCTGTGCCTAATTTTGTCAAAAAATTTTTTAAAGTTGTGACCTGTAGCGCGTTCACAAGAATAGACACTCAGATTTCCGTACGAATGGAAGGATGAGCAGACATGCTTAAATCAACTCAGGAAATGATTCTAAGTTGATCGACGTACTTAAAGATGGGTCTCAGGCCATTACTTTTGGGCGTCACTATACTCTGCAGAAACTCATTATATCCTTACCACGTATATAGTGTGGGCATAAAAAGACACCAGAAAACATACATTGGCAACTGTTGTCTTTCTATTTTATATGACACCTAATGTGTTGATTATATTATCGCCCAAATTTAAAGAGATAAAAAAAAAATTAATATTGAACCATGTGCAAATAAACTAAATCAAATTGATTTTATAATTTAAAAAATGCTTTTCAAATACCAAGTGTTTTTCAACTTGTTAAGTAAAAAATCATTACAATAAAAATAACAATATTGAGTTATTGTGACAGAAATAGTAATTAAATTATTTATAAAATAATAATTTCTAATAGGTAGACTTATACCAACTTATTTACTTAAAAAAAGATTTTACTTAAGAAATTTTTTATTTATTGCAATAACAGTCGATAAATATAAATTTTAATATGTAAAATTTTTAGAAGATTAAAGTACACATATTTAGTTTTGTTAGAATACTATGCATTTTACTAAACTTTAGAAGTTTGACTTTGTATTAGATAGAAAATTAAAGATATGGCTAAACTACATTACTTTTCAATAAATCAATATTCTAAGGCATAGAAAGAATACAAAGTATAGAAAAAATATATTTCAGAAATTATTGTGTCCGACTAAGTAGTATTGAATTTCATTTTAGTAAATTTAATTTTAATGATGGAAGTTTATGTGTATGTGTGTGGCTCTATACAAAATAGTTGAAAATACCTAAAATGACAAATAATAAAAGAAGTAGTGTGACTTATGAACTGACTGCACTTAAATGTAATATCCTATTTTCTTAAAGAATAACATTAAAAATATTAATAATATTTTGTTGTATCTACCATTACGACTTTTAAGATATTATACAATTTTTACTTTAATTGAACTTGTCATTGGTATCAAATGGAATTATGAATATATGTCCAAAAAGGAGCATATTATGTTTCTAAGGTCTTATTTATTTAGTAAAATTATTGAGGAGACAATCGTTATTTTTATCATTTCTATATTATTATTGGATTTTCGTATAAGATATTCGTTTTTTATATGAGGTCGTTTTACTAAAATTTTTACAGAGGAGCACCAAAGGTTTCCAAAATATTGAAAAAGTGCATTATAAATACATGAAATACAACTATCAAAATAAAAATTTTTAAATCAAAGGTTATATGAAATACAAATTCTAGTTTTAATTATTGAAAAAAGAAAGACAGATATGGCATAGACATGAAAGGGAGGAAAAAAATTGCCACAACAGCTACAGAAATGCGTAATTTTTTAAGAATATCCAGCAATTTTAGTAACTCTGCTGCAAAATTTGAAGTAACCAGTAAATCTGGTGCTGGTTTTTCTACCCTGAGAAGAAAAGTAAATGCTGCAAAACACAAAAAACGAACGACTAAATCAGCAACATAAGGAGTTACTCAGAAAAAAAACGTTTTCTAGCCCGTCGCCATAGTCGAGTAGGTGGTGTTATAGTCTGGGGTGCTACTTCGTTCTATATAGTTATAGATTAGAAATTTCAAAACACGAAAATGACAGGAACTTCGTATAAATCCATTTCGAATACAGCGTTTCTAAAACATAAGGAGTTATTTGCGCCCATTCAATGGACTTTCCAAAAGGATAATAATTCTATCCACACTGTAAGAATAATAAAAAGTAGATACGCAAAGAGAATATTGAATTACTGTCATGTCATAATGGAAAATGTATGGGGATGGTTGTCTCGGATAGTATAAGGATCTGGGCGCCAAATTGATAACATGGTCGCAAATTTTTTACAATTTTTATCACAGTTTATAACTCATTCCCGAATAGAGATTTTGAGCTTATTTTGAAGAAAGGAGGAAGAACACATAACTAAAAATTTGTTGTTTATTATTTAAAATTTTTTTAATACACCTGATGCAAAAGTTATTCAATATTTTTCACATATTACAATTTGTGGAATGTTTTAAAATTATCTTTCTTTATATTTTTCCTGTCAATAGATGACCCCTTTATAAAAAAACAACTTAGTTCACCCTGTGATGTGCCTTGAGGACAACAAGCTTCAATTGATTGATATGACAGCGCACCTATTCAAGATAAGCGCAGTGTGTAAATACAAAATTAAATATAAGTTATATTTAGATTTTTTAACTTAACCGTAAAATAAAAAAGTTATTTTCCCAAAACTTATCTAAAAATCACTGAAATTAGCCAGACAATTAGTTTGTTTCATGAAATAAACAAATATCCCGCCTGGAAGTTGTCCCCTAGAACAACACCAGAAAAACAACTAAGCAATATATTAGTTTTTGCTGATTGCAACCCATTTAAAGGGCATTTTTTAGTAACGAAACTCTTCCCGGTAAAGGCGTTATTATTATTTCCCTTTAAGATGTCTTGGCAAAATTTTGCGCACATACTAACTCGCTCAACATTTCAAGGTTGCACAAAAACGCAGATGTTAAGAAATGAAATTTAAGATTTTAAAATTTTTTTCTTTTTCCTAAACAACTTTGGCAAAAAAGGTAACTTTAACTGTTAGTTTGGAATAAGAAAACTACATAATATATGATATTAGGTCAAATTTATTCTTTATTCGATAAAACTCAGTTAAATCTTTTTACCATACATATTTGATACTAAGAACTTTAGTCGAAAGCGAATTTTAATAATACATATTTTTTTTTTTATAAAGCGCTTATTTTTTGTAGTTCAAAACTTAGAAACATTATTTAAAAAATGTACTTAAATACTCGTTTGTTTGTTTGTTAAGAGTTCGGCGTTTTCATCGAACTTTACCAACCACTGAACGAGTTTTTTACAAAAAAAAAAAACAAAAACGTCCACTGTGGCTAAAAATATTTAAAAATACAAATACATATTTAGTACTACATCCATGCAAACACCACCTTAAATTTCGGCCGTCCTCAGAACTATCGGGGTGGTATTCTGTAATTTTAAGAAGTAGGCTCGGAATCGTTATTATAAATTTTATTTATTTTATTTGGTTTCTTATAGCCCATGTACACTATCTGGGAAAAAAATTATGCTTTTTAAAATAGTTTTACTTAATAAATAAAAAACGTTCTAAAGTTTGAAAAGTAACTACGGAAGCAGATGGAAATTCCCCGTGATCTTAACCCACCCTTCCATAATATTTAGTCCTTATATTTTTTAGAAGATATCCCACATATTCGAATAAAAGTTTCTTCTCAAAAAAAAAAAAAAAAAATCAAAACCCATCAAACATTTTTGGACATGTGCCAGTCCTCATAGACAATAAAAATACTTAGCTATGGCCCCTAGTGCATTTACTGAATTTGTCTTGGGTCTAGGTACATATTTGTGTAATAATTTTATTTAATGTAGAAATAAACGTTTGCACAAAAAATAAAGTTCACGGTACACTGGCAAATATAAGGCATTAGTAAAAAAAAAGTGGGTGTCACCATTTTAATATATTCTTTATAGCTTTGGTATTAACTGTCGTCATTTTAAGTTCGATATATCAATGTTTTTATTCTTGGGAGACCAATTTCTTAATTTAGTATTCATTATCCTTCAGCATCTTTTTTATGATTTGTTCAACACGATTTAAGACTGTACTACCTTATTGTTACAAAATCAAAGAACTCAAACATCGAATTTTTTAAAGGAAGTATTTTGATTTTTCTATTAGGACATGTCCAAAACATAAATGGTTTCTTTTGACCTAAGTAGGGGAGCAGGTTTTCCTTTATATCTTCCGCATTTACATTCAGATTTTGAAGAATGATGGTGTCTATTACTTTCCACTTTTTTGCTCTAAAAATAGTTAACCCAAAGTTGTTTCCTTAAGAACTTATCTTTATATCTCAAATTATATAACAATAATTAAAACAATCAAGGAAAAACCTTCTAAAAAATTGTGTGTATCGTGTTTCGAAGTAATTTAAAAATAATTTATTTTTGGCGCTCTGTGACAGCCATGAAAAATGGTAATATGTATTTATGATAGCAGGAAAATCAAAATAAAGTACAGATGACTTTGGCATAATTTTATAAACTCGTAAAAAGAATGCATTTCTTGAATTCAGCACAGTAAATTAAAAATTTTCTCACATGGTATCGTTAAGATTTCTGCTAAATTTTTAACATTGGAAGAACCCAATATGCAGTCGAGCTTCTAAGAATCGGTATATGCTGAAATTATAATATTCTTGGGCGTGACATCAGCTCAGTACTTTTTGTGCAGGTTTGGCTTAACAACTAAAAAAAAATTGGGAAAGCATAAGAACAGTATAGGGAGTTAAAATTTAGTGGGCAGGGCACCAATAGTTTTTCTGACTTTTCTTGTGGGCATGGCACCACACACAACAAAAAGTAAAATGTTTACTTCTAATTTATTTTGAAACCCTAGTATTTGACATTTCCACATATTATTGAAAATTTTAAATTAAATATATTGGATTCTAAAAAATTAAAAAAATTTAGTGTCAAGCTATTTTTTTCTTAAATTGGTAACAACCTCTTTTTACAAATATCTGAAAAATTATGGGTTAAAAATAAGAGAAACAAAGTTTAAAAAACAATTTTCTGTAAATGGCAAACAAAGTTTTCTCTAATCATTTTATTTAAATGAAATAATCGTAAAAACTTTTATTGTGAAGAGCAAACTTTGTAGTATTTGGCGTGATATTATTAAAAAGTGCTGCCAAAATAATTTTTTACAAATATTGTTACTATTTGTTATGCGATTAGTTTTATGACTTGATTTACACATATATACACAACTATAAGAATGTTTTGTATAAAAATATGTTTGCATACAAACGTATTTTAAAACAGTATTTCAACAATTTTAAACTAATGAATGAAAACTAATAACAATGTCTTTATATTTGATTTTAAAAGAAAAAAAATAAATAGAATAAACTTTTAAATGCCTTTGTTTCTACAAACACAAATAGGCTTGCAAAAATGTTCTCAATGAACTTGTTTAAATTATTTAATAGGAATTTTTAGAAAATAACTTCATATTATCTAAATCTTTTTCTCTACTTGTAAAGATATTAAAGAATAAAGCCTTTTAAAAAATAATAAAACAAAAGTATGCATTTATGTAGGAAATTGCTTGTAAATAAAAAAAGGTTTACTAATGGGTTTGCTGCTTTTCTTGTTGTTAAACAAATTATTAAAACTTTTCTTACATTTGCTTTGTTAAATATACAAATATATATTTAGGGAAATACCTTTTTCCTTGTGTCATTCCCATTTTCATTGCTCACGTTTTATGACAAGAAAATGTCACCTGGAATAATAATCATTTAGTGTCGTTTGCAGTCGTAGACATCATCAAGATTTTTGTATGAAAAAAATATACATATAAATGTGAACAGGTGTTAATGTTTAACAGCCTGAAAAATTATAGTACAAACTTTACATCAAGCCAACAAGATGAAAAAGTGGGGGAGACCCCATTCTTGCTTTCACATAACGCACACAAGCACACACAAGGAAAGCCGCACATTAATATCGGCTACAAAAACAGCAACAAGTTCAAAAGTCACAAATGGGTTTGATAAAACAAAGAAAAAAAGAAAAGAAAAGTAACCAACAAAAAAGTTATTTAGTTAAGAAAGATGAGAAGTCTTCAAAATATCATTTAAGTAATGTTGGTTGGTTTTCAGGTGCCACTGAAATTTAAGACAAACGAAAAGAAAACTAAACCCACTGACACTTAGTTATTTGGACAGTAAAAAAATTACAATTCCATCAGAAGGACGAAAATATTTTTTGCTATTTGTTTTTCAGTTTCTATCAAAAGCTTACTTTATGCTAATTAATAAAAGTTTGTTTTAATATCTGTCTGCATGCCTGAGTTTTTAACAGCTTCGGAAAGTTTTGTTTTGCTGAAACAAAGTTTGCGGTCAATTATAAAAGAAAAGTTGTATCAGAATATTGATTCTAAAAACAGTGGGCGAAAAGATATTTTTTCATGAAAATATATTTATTTTAATTAAATAAAACTAGATACAAATTTAAGATATCGTGTGGTCCTAAATGTAAATAATGCTAATACTCGTAGAACAGTAAAATTTCAAAGATTGTTAAAATCTGTAAATGATGGTAAGCGCGTTGCCTGCATTAACTTTTATGCCTAAAAAACAAAAAAGCGAAAAAAATCAAGAGCAAACATAAGTATTTTCGGGAGTAAAAAATTGTTATAGAAATTTTATTTGAATTCAGATTCATTGAGTAAGATGGTACAATCCATTAAATTAAAGCAATCATATTTTGCTTGTCAATCAATATATAAATATGTGAAGTTTTATATTTTGCTTTGACGACTTTGAACTTTTTCCATATTGGAGGTGGAGACAGTGCCGCATAACTATATCCTGAAGAACATAATGGGTCCTAAATTCAGCTGTTGACCTGAAAATTGTAATCAAGATGAAGTGCAGAACGATAGATAACGATCCAGGAGAATGCCAAGGTATTTTATTTTAAGGTGTTTAGTCACAGTCCGATTGTTAATTATAAATTTTAAAATTTAGCAATTTCTGAAATTGGCTAATATAATGCTGTAGTTGGTTCAACTCTCTTTAGGATCTTTACGAGCACGGAGAAAAGCAATATTATCAAAAAAACTAGAGGTGTGTTTTTTGCTGTAGGTAAATAGTGTTTCCCAAAATACTGTCTTGGTCTTAGTCATCTTCTTTTTATTAAATTCTTTATTGTAACGCGGTTGTGTAATTTTAAAATATATGAGGATGCGCTGGTAAATTAAGCTTTAGTTTGGTCCCTGAGGGCCTATTGCAATTCTTTGCCCAAGGCTTGATTTATAAAAATCTATTGAAAACAAAAAATAACCCTTCCTTTTATCCATTATCCTTGTGAACTTTATTTCAACCCATTTGTTAAACAATTTCGTTATAGGTTGTAATGCACCCCAAAGCCAGAAGATCTTCTCTTGTATAATAAGAGAAAAAGGACGATCTAGACTTAAGAACAAAGTTTTTAAATGTAGGTTGCAGAAATTTTCTGATTTCAATCTTGAATTTTGGTCAAAAAGATTGACGTTCTCGATCTCAAGCATAACTTTATGATTTTTAGAATGAATTTAGGGACATATTCTTAAAATTAAGATTTAATTTTTTTCTTTTTTAAAAATTTAACTTTAATGAGAACCTGTTGTTTATAAATTGTAAAACGCTAAACGAAGAAGACGGGCAAATTCCAAATTAAATTAAAAATGATTAGCCAGAATACGGACGAAATGGTGCTTATAACCATACCAGTGAGTGACAATTTGTTAACGATAGCAAGTGGAAATTATGAAGTGATCAGCATGTCGGAGGAAGTTGCGTTGGAGTTTTCAGATGAAGCTTTGCTAAAAACCCTTCTCCAAGAGTTTCAAATGGATATATGGAAGTATGTTCTTGTAAACATCGCATTATCATTGAATTGTCTTTTGGTTTTTAATATTGTACAGTAAGTATGTAAATATATGTAAATATATGTAAATATAAATATTAAAAAAATGTTTGTAAATAAAATGTTAGTTTTATTTAAATATATTTGGTTAAAAACCAGTAGGACTATTTTCAAAAACAGCATTTTAATCTTAAAATTTAAAAGACTTTTGCTAAGAACAAAATCTTTACTTGATCTTAAAAAATGTTAAAATGAGAATTTATTCAAGAATAGAATGTTAAATGCAATTTAAAAAAATTTAAGAACTTTTACGTTTAACAGACTTTTGAAACTGAAATCACTTAATTTAAAGCATAAAATCTTGATTTTACCATGTTTCCCTTAGTGTAAGATAGTACGAATCTTTATTATCAAAACAACTTTTTATATTCTCGTTATAAGCTCGAACCGTTTTATGGCGTCAAAAATAAATTATTATGGCAGTTCATAAAGCACTTGCTTGCTAATGTAATCGGTTTAAATTACCAATAACCTCTACATCATCCAGAAAGTCAAATTACAATTCTATAGGTTATCCAGCATTAATAGGTGATAGTTTACACATTTTGAAAAGAAACTTAAATGAACAGGTTAAGTTAACGATCTGAAAAAGGCTCAAATTTGTCTTCGCCATTTATCTTCAGCGATTATTATACAGTAGTGGTTTTGCAATAACGAGACTTCCTAGACCTTTGGATGATTACCTAATGAGCCGAGTCTAAACCATTTTCAGCATACCTTTAGTGTTGCTGTTATTGGTTATCTAGAAATTTTCTCAGTTGGATTTTGCATTCTTTAAACTTAGTTTTCATTTGGGACGATCCATGCTTTTGCTATAAATATTGCTGCTTCCAACAGCAGCAAAATACCTTTTATATCCTGGCTAAATGGATAAATAGGGGTTTGACCATGTTCGAGCAAATAGTTAATCGATTTTCTACTATTAACGTTTGAAGAGAAAAACCCGCTGGTCTTGTTCAGTAGCTTATCCAAATCGAAAGCTTCAAGCACGCTTTATTCGAAATGGTTTTTTTCGAACTATGACATTGTTTGAGTAAATAAGCGATATGAATATTGGTCATTGGATATCTCACATAAGTCGTATATGAAATATTTCGGATTGTATTAATTGGGAAGCCAAATTAATAATGTTAGTACGTCTGCTTGCCAAAATCCACTTTTCACTGACCAAAACGGGATTAGGGTTCATACATTTTACAAACATTCTAGTCGCCCTAAACAATTCTTAAAGAAATTACTTTTACAACAAAAGCTTGCAGTATTAACAATCTCAAAACCTTTGCAATTAGCAGAATTCATCTAAAAGCTAGAGAATTGAGTACAATAAGCGGAGAAGATTGGCCACCTAAATGGTTCTTCAATTGAGATAACCATTTCACTCAGATAGTAGTTTTTTAAAGTTCTAACCACTTGTAGTAAATTTTTCAAACCTTTTCGAAAGCCCTTCCATAGAAGTGTTTTTTCGCTTTCTGTGATTTTGTTCGAACAATTAGTTGGCCCATTTCCATTTGAAATCTCCTGCATTTAGGACACTCTATTTGCGCTCTATTTTTTTAACAAGACCTCAATATTGCTCCACTGGCTTAAGCTTGTAGCAGTTTGGAGGATTTACCTTTTTTTTTAGTTAAAATACCACAATATTGTTCTTGATAGGATGCTAAATCCTTCCAAAGATAAGTGGATACATTGTGCTGTCTTATGAATGGAAGAAGGTTGTTTTAAAAAATCCTAATTTTAATTTCGATATTTGTAAAGCTCATTGTAACAAATGAGTATTTGGCACATTTACTGTAAGTCATGCAACACGTGCTTTTAGCTTAAAAATTTATATGTATGTAATAAAATACATATATAGTAAAATATGTAGTAAAATTTTAAATATTTTTTAATAGATAAATATCTTTATTTTTCTGTTGCAATACCCTTTCTTCAATTTGATTTTTAATAGGTCCATCCTTTCTAAACAAAACAGTATTGTCTTAAGCCACCAATAAACAATTTCATAATTGAAAAGAAATTCTAGCCAGCTATTTTTAAGTGTGTGTGTGTGCTGCTAAAGTAAACAAAAACCCCTTTTTTATTTAGACATCTTGACTTACAAAATAAACAAACAAAAACCAAATGCTATAATAAACAGGAGCGTTATTCGTTTTGCGAAATTTAAACGAAATACGGGTTCTCCTAAGGAAGTTTTAAGGGTGTTTTTTATGTTTAAAAGGAACATTTCTTTTGCTTTATAAAATTCGAAATCTGGAATTATTACTTAAAATGCTATAATCAGTCCAGTTTTTTAAAGAAAAGAGTGGCCAACAATTGCGTTTTTAGGTGGGTGATTTTCTTTTATAAAATTTAAGAAAAAAAAAAAAAAAAAACGGAAAATTACCTGCGTAAAGTTCTTAACCCTTAACAAGGTATCTTTAAGTATACAGTCCAGTCGGGAAGGTACAACAAACTGAGGCTGCAGATTTGTAGAATGCTAGAATAAATAAGAATTTATCTTGGAAAGCGAACTGTGAGTGTAACTCAGCTTCACACCGGAAAATTTGTTATAAATATAAAAATAAAGTTAAGTCGGCTATTAGGCGGTTGAGATGGAAAGATTCTACCCGTTACTTTGAACACTGCTCTCTGGCGCAGTTTTCAAGGAAATTGAAGTTAAGTGGCGTACTTGAAGATAGTAACTGTGGGGAATTAATTAATAATCACGATGTTTTTTTCAGCTCGTAGCAATTGAGGCTTTAAGCTTAGAAATATTGACTCCTTGTGGGCTTTGAGGCTATGACTAGTACTAAGAGCGATTCAGTGGGGCCAGTTTACTTATATTATAAATACAATTATGGCTACCTCGAAGCGTGGAAGGTAGGTAGGGTCATTCTTATATTGTGGATAAGTAAGCCTCGATCTTTTTCGGATTATAGACCAACTAGTGTACTGAATGCGAGTTCCAAGATCTTAAAGGTGTTGCTGAAATAACAAACTAAGAATTATTTCTGTAAAAAATAAGATAATAAACACTCATCAATCAGCTTTCCGTAATAGTTATAACACTACAGGTCTGGTATTAGACATAACTGAAAATATCAGAGCTGATATGGATATTTCTTTCAACTCACTGCTTATTTTTCTCGATCTGAGTAAGGCTTTCGACTCCATTAGTGGACAAAATATCACGGTCCAATTTTGATAGCTCTGCGTTTCGTTTACTTTGGTCCTTTCTTGATTGTAGGTGGAAATTATTCACCTACTCGAAAAATTTTTAGAGGTGTTTCACAGTGGTCAATGCTAAGACCCCCTTTTTTTTAAATGTATATCAATTATCTGTACAGTGAAGTCCTATTTTGCAGATGTTATGCTTATGCAGATGATATACAACTGTTAGCAGATAATTCTGATTTTGGAGTACTGTATTTGGAAAGAAATGCCAACAATGATAGGGAACGTATTGCTGAGTGGTGTGAATCTAATGAGATGAAACTTAATTTTCTAAGTAAAAGAGTACCGCTATCACGGTGTATGCCTGTGACTATGTATGAAATAAAGATTTTTTCTGGTACTTCCCAGTAGAACATGACTATGTTGCAACTGACTGTTAATCGTGTAGTTCATTACATTGCAGTATGAGGTATTATGAACACATTACTGAGCATGTTATTGGTATTTTAGGCTCCGACTTTTAAAGCTTTGCCAACTCCTTTTGCTAAAATTCCTTAAAACTATGAAGTTTGGTATACCACCATACCTTGCTGGAAAGGTTATGCTGAGCCAATCTTCGAGAACTAATGCAATTCTTCGTTAGCTAATACATTTGTCGTTAGAGTTTCCCAAATATGAAACAACTACATGCCTTATGAGGAATGTAGTGTTAATAAATTTATTCCAGAATTCAAAAGTATTTGCAAAAAGTTTTTGTAAACTAAACATGTGCTGTCACATAGAATGCGCTAACTAGGGTTGCATAGCTTAAAATTTATGTCTTGTTCGACTTTAGCATTTGTGTTAAGTTTGGGAGGTTTTCCAATTTTTATTTATTTTAATATTTTATATATTCATTTAATATTATTATATTTATTTTGTAAGATAAAAACATTGAATCCCGCTAATTTTTAACTGTAAGGCCATATAAACTCTAGGTTTCAAGGCCTTTAGGCTCATAATCTATTATATGAATAAATAAATAAAATTAATACAATTTCGCCGTAACTTACTTTAGGCCATCAAAATTCGTAGCCGCTATTTAATTTATTTTTAATGTAGGGTACTTTGCCAACAATAACAAAAAATAAAATTACACAATGATATCCATCCGTTCTCTTAACACAATAGATAGCAACAATATATCGATTTATTTATCTAAGGCTTGATAGATATTTGGAAATTGGTGCTTATCCCTTTTCGATTTAAAATTGTATGTGTGAGTATTCGTTAAATATAGAAGCATAGTTAGTAGCAGTGATAAAGTGTGGCGAAAGATATAGAAATAAGAAAAAAAAAAAAAAAATCCAAATAAAACAATGATTGCGGTTTAATGAAAGGATTATCTTGTTGTGCAAACGTGTGCAAGAATAAAATTGAAAATAATTTTTTGCTTTTCTTTTTTCTTCGCCTTGCTTTTTCTTAAATGTTATATAATAATTAAAGAAAATCAAAAAAATTTAAACAACAAACATTTTAATATTTTAAAAAAGGTCAAAAAATATTTTAACACTTTAACACAAAATGGCGGTGGCAATTACCACATTATGTGTAATAAATTTTTATTTGATGCCATTAAAAATCTTAATTTTCTTTCGTTGTGGCAATAAGCAGACGTCATTTAAAGGAACAACTTGCTTACGAAAGTCATATCAGATACAGACATTTCTTGTCTCTGCAAATAAACATTGAAACTTTTGATAATAATGCTTCTCATGATGCTACTATTGGCTAAACTGTTAATGATAGGAGAACTAGTTACAAGCATTCAATCTAGTTATAGCAGCTTAAAGTTATTCTAAGTTTAAATTAAACTTTTTATTATCCTTAACTGTTTTTATAGCACAAACTGTTGTTATTTGTTTACAGTTCATGGATGCAGTGTGTATTTCTACTTCTAATATTGTTTGTTTTATTGTGTGTTACCCGTTACGTTATGGCGAACTTGTTAACGTGCTTTGCTTTTGTTTCATTTTTTTTTGTCTTAACTTTGTTATTCTGCATTCTAAAGTTTCCAATTGCACATTTAATAATTTTTTTGTAACTTATATAAGTCAGCATAATGCAATAAAGTGTTGAAGAATATTATAAAAAAGAGTAAAAGTGTAAGCGCAGCGAAAGTTTCATTACGTAATAAAAGATTCGTTTACGAGTTTATAACTTTAAGGCATAAAATCTAGTTTTCACTCGATATATTTCTTTGTGTTGGGTTTTCTTATAAGGACCAATATGGGATAACAATAAAGGTGGCTTTACACGGCAATACAAAATATTTAGACTTTGTAGAACCAAAATATTATAAAATTTTTTACAGCGTTTAAGAAAAGAGAATAAAAGTCTGTTTAAGTATTTTTTTTGTTTACACGGATGGTGTTGGTAAAATCCAAAAGCTGTTGTTTTATTACTTGTTATATTTTGTGGTATTGGCAGATGGTTTAAGTTCTACGATATTAGCAAAGAGAAAATAAAAAGCTTATACGTTGGTTTTGGTTGTTTGTGTTTTGTTTCATAAAATGTAGCCACCACCATTAGATGTTCTTAGTACTTCCAATGTTTCACACCTCTGATGTGATGAGAACTCGTAGGTTTTCCAAATGGTTTAGAAAACAAATTTTCGCCAAAAACTCTGTATCCATGTTATCTCCTACTTAATTTTTTATACCTTTACATGATTTAATTTTGTATTATTTCACAACATTTCATGTCATGTCGTTATAAAGGCGCCTTAAATGGGAAATCAACTTTTATTTTATTTTAAAACAAATTCTGTGCATTTTTTTCTTAATAAAATATTGTATTTTATATGAAAATTTTTATATTAGTAAAATAAATAAGAACAGGTTGTCCTTTGTGGTACCTTTGAGAGAAGAAAGGAGATAAAAAATATACATAAAAGAATACTAAAAAATTTCGATAAATGAAGGTAAAAGCTAATCAGTAAAATTCAAAATAAGCGTTCAGTACTAGTTTCTATTTCAAAACCAACCGACATTAGCTATGAAGGATAATATACCCGATAGGCTGGCCTTCTTGCCGCCTAATTGCCAAACGTGCCGCAAAAAGTACAAGTCATGCTATATTCTCCTACTTTTCTATGCATTTCAACGGCTCCGCTAGAATTTTTTAAAGATAAAAAGTAAAAAATTTTTTAAAAATATTTGGATAGTGTAAGGTAGGAAGTAATATATAAGGTAGACTATAGAAGTCTCGTCCTGATAGTCAAACGTATTTCTGATGATAAACTAAATAAATCTTGCAGGCAGCCCATTTTGCTGGCTTCAAAGTTCCTGGTCCTCACATATTAGTGACGAACAAAAGAAAAGAGGTGCTGGGAGCTGTATATTTTTCCTGCGTTTCGATAGCTCCTTCAAATCGAAAGGCACTGGTTATAGCGGTCACTTTATCGCTTCGTCTTAATCTAACAGACATTTGAAATGCTTTTACTCTAGCAAAATCTTTTCAGATAATCCTGATGACTCCACAAAATGTTGGCAGCCATGCGGAGTGTGCGGAAAGAGGAAAGCATGCCATAGAAGTGGTTAATTATCGCGCCATCGAACTTCACACCAGACGTGGTTCAGCCCTGCAGTAGTCAATTAGATTGGGAGCAAGATCACTAATTTCAATAATACTTGTGTCTCCATCCCTTTCATTATGTAGTCTTTTCATGCAGTCGAACCTATTGAGCCTGCAGTCAATATCGCCATATTGACTTTTGACCATTGTGAACGATTATTATACCATAGGTGCGTAGAAGGTAACCAGTTGTATTACTGACTTATAAAGCTAACTAACCACATCAAAGGCTAAGTCTGAAGCATTACGAGCAAATTGTATAAACATCTGTATATGATACTACACTATATTAAAAAATAGTTCAATGACAAATAACCTTGACAGTTTAAATTGATATTGATATTGGCACCGACACGCTTTTGCAACCTTCGGACCAGTTTAAGTTAGATTCAGTACTAAGAGACTGGATCAGCCTCATGCTAGCAGACAGGAACATAATATGAGGATTGAACGGTGTTACAATAAAGGACTGTTTTGAATGTGGAACCCTACAGCGCGTCAATTGTTTGCTCCCTCCACAACTTACTACAATACTCAGTCTACTAAGGATTTTACATTCCACTGGAACTTACTTTAATACGTGGATAATATGGCTATGCACATGAGAGAAAGGGATCTGAACCAACTTCGTAGAAGGTAGGAAGATGCCCTCAATATTGCACAAGACTAGACTCAGACCAGAGGGCTGATTGTGAACCAAAATAAAATTGAAATTTGTATTTTTACCATGAAAACAAAATTTGCGTAATATGGCGATTCTCGTTTCTTGGGTAGAAGGATTATGATATCTGAAAGGATCAAGTACCTAGCGATAATTCTGTATTGAAATTTGAATAAGAAACACCACTTCGAGAAATGAGCAGCGAAGGTCCCCTGATATTGGGCGCTATGCAGAACAACTGTAGGCGCAAAATGAGGATAGTAATCTACGCTGCCGTAGCTAGCCTTTTGAAGCCCGCGTACGCTACGAGGCAGTGCATGCGACTAAAAATTTAAGTGGCGATAAAGAAATGAATTGGCTGGGGCCTTAAGACTGACCATCAACACACCAACGTTAAATCGACACAATGGAGTTGTCCGATCGTAACTTTCAGTAATGGTAAAGGCTAACTGCACTGCGCATATACCTGATCAGCAGTATTAGTTGGATGAAATTTTGGAAAAAATGTCTGACGAATAGTGTTTTCTACGGGCGGCTATAAGGTATAGAGAAAATGGGACTGGAAATTTCTCTGGAAGACCAGAAGGCCCAGTTAAACGAGTGTTCGTTAAATGCCCACAGGGTGCAATAGGCCAATAAGACAGTAATGAAGGCGGTATAAATGCAATCAGAACTTGGGGCATTCTGAAACTTAAAAATATTAACTGAGCAAAAGGTTGAGTGTGCAGCGAGAAGAGAGTACAATGCTTAATGTCTGATGTTTTGTTAGATGTGGTTTCCTTGAAAGATGTAGAATAAGAGGTGCTTTCCTTGCCAGAAGCACAGAAAAGCGGATTACTGGCTTACTTTTATGTCCCGTAGAGCCTGCGCTTTTAAAGGCCATCTTCTTTCAACTCAGCTTTACCTAACCTTACTTAACTTAGCCTTTTGTTTTGTGGACTGGGGCAAAGTCTATGTAAATTTCTATTGACTATTAAAATAGTCGTCTGGTTAATTTACTTGCGAATTGAAAATTGTATTTTATCGTACAGTTGCTGTATGTATTTCAACACATCAATAAATATTGAAAATTAAAAAAATTTTTTTTTGAGTTTTAATTGCTTTTAGATAATGTTAAATAGCAATCTTCACAAAAGTTAAACAAAAACAAGTAAGAGCGCTATATTCAGTAATTTTGTACTGCAAACAATATAATAAAAAACCTTGTGCGAGTTTTAAAGTTCATAGAAAAAATAACAAAATTTTAACGTTCGTATGAGTAATAGAAATAGATGAAGAAGATTTGAGGTCTAGAGTTTTAAAAGTTTTCGACATTATTCATATTTAAAGGTTAATAAAACTTGTTTAATGTTCTAGTCCCCCTGCTCTTCTCCAACTTTTTCTCCAAAATGTATGAATTATTTGATTATTACTTTTTGTAGAATATTCGAAGTCGATAGCTGTAATAGTTTTCTAGAAGTAGCGTATCAAAAATTTCATAAAAATTGTTAAGTTGTATGGGAGCTACCCCTTTTTTTGCCCCCACTCAAAAAATTTTTTCTCTAAAGCGTAGGCATTCTTGCCCAATTTCTTTTTGTAGAACATTTCATTTCGATATCTTTTATAGTTTCCGAGATATAGCGTATCGAATATTTTATAACAATTGTCGATTTGTATGGGAGCTACCCCTTTTTTTGCCCCCACTCCAAAAATTTTTTCTTTAAAGTGTAGATGTTTGCGCACAATTACTTTTTGTGGAACATTTTAAGTCGATATCTGTTATAGTTTCCGAGATATAGCGTATCGAATATTTTATAACAATTGTCGATTTGTATGGGAGCTACCCCTTTTTTTGCCCTCATTCAAAAAATTTTTTCTTTAAAGTGTAGATGTTTGCGCACAATTACTTTTTGTGGAACATTTTAAGTCGATGTCTTTTATAGTTTCCGAGATATAGCGTATTGAATATTTTATAACAATTGTCGATTTGTATGGGAGCTACCCCTTTTTTTGTCCCCACTCAAAAAATTTTTTCTTTAAAGTGTAGATGTTTGCGCACAATTACTTTTTGTGGAACATTTTAAGTCAATATCTGTTATAGTTTCCGAGATATAGCGTATCGAATGTTTTATAACAATTGTCGATTTATATGGGAGCTACCCCTTTTTTTGCCCCCACTCCAAAAATTTTTTCTTTAAAGTGTAGATCTTTAGGTACAATTACTTTTTGTAGAACATTTTAAGTCGATAGCTGTTATAGTTTACGAGATATAGCGCATAAAATATTTTACCACATTTGTGCAATTGTAGGAAAAATACCCCTTCCCCTGGTCCTATCTGAAAAAATTTTTTCCATTATTTAGGTCCCTTCTTTAGGAGTATCCGTGCCAAGTTTTGTGGCAAGAGTGACTACACTTACTGAGATATATAGGGATATATGCACGGATTTTGTCCTAAAAAAAAATGGGTTACTCTGGGTTTTCGCTTATATCTCGGTCAATAGTGAACCGATTTTGCTGATTTTAAATAGCGATTGTTAGCGGGATATTTCTGATCGTTTGACACCATTACCTGGTCTGTATCTTTTTATTTGACTCCGGAAACTTGATTTCAACAGACGGACAGACGGACAACGCTAAATCGGCTTCCCTATCTATAAGGATCCAGAATATATACACTTTATGGGGTCGCAAATGAATAATAAAGAAATTACAAACGGAATGACAAAGTGATATATACCCTATCACTATGTGAAGGGTATAAAAAAACCATTTAAAGTATAGTCTCAATACAATTTTTATTTGTTTTTAATTGATTTGTGCTATTTTAACTGTATTTGAACTTACATTTAAAGTAGTTGAATTAAAGATTTATTGTTTAGTTATTTGTATTTATTTAATAAATATTTAAAGTAATCATTTTAAAATCTTAATCTCCTGATTGGGTAAACCAAAAACGTGTATACAATTCAAAAGACAAAAATGTCTTACATATGAAATGTTGTCCAAATCAAAATGCACACATAATTACAACTACCAACAGACAAGTACAAGTAGTGCGTGTATGTGTAGCACACAATCCTGCAATTCTATACAACCAGTATCGGCTGAAGGATACCTTATTATGATATATAAAATTATAAGCAAATATAAAATTAATAGCAAAGAAAGACGTTGCAAAAATATTAAAAAAGTTCAAAAATTAAACTTTAATTTCAGCAGACTGTTTAATATTGACAAATTCTTATGAACTGCTGGGTTTGTACTTGCATTGTTTGGTGCATTAAATGAATGTTGGCCATTAAGGAAAACCATTGCAATTCAATTTAAAATATTTTTTCTTTTTATTGTCGTAGTTGTTGTTATTATTGTTGGGTGTAAACAGACATATTGTTATTATATTTCTTTGTCGTATGAAACATTAAATTGAATAACTTCATCAATTGCATATGGCGTCATTGACTTCCGTTTTATATTTGTATAAGTGACAGTTCGTATGTCTGTTACTTTTTTTCACATTATTATTTGTTTCAATGTGTACTTCGTGCTAACTTTTTTGATCGTTTATAAGTCGTAAACAAGCATTCCGTATAAAGAATTTAAAAATAATATTTTAAGGAAAAATATTTGTAAATATTGTCTTTATTGTGTAAATAAAATTGTTTAACGTAGAGGCATTTTATTGAAATATAAGGTTAATACAAAATAAAACTTTTTAAAGACGGACTGTAATAAGGGCGATAAGAAATGGAAGACTATAGTGCCCCCAAATTACTTGTGGTGATCCAATAAACTCTTTTTAATTACGTCTTATATCCAAGTTCGGGTTGACTCTGCAGCAGTAACTAGTTGGAAAAATTATTTGTTCTTTTAATATTTTTTTATTTTTAAATTTCCTGTTTAATGTGTGGGGATTTTTCTTAAGCGCATTTGTCACGATACAGTTTTTACATCTGTGTGGAAGTAATTTAGTGCTGGTACAGATCGATGATGAACTCCAAATTTTTTATGGATATGCAAAGTTACCTTAATTGAAATTCTTCTACCAATGCCGTTTGCATCTAAGCTTTATAAGAAATAAATAAAAATAATAACACCAATATCTTTGGGTCCAAAAATTTTAAGGGGTTCAATAGAAGTAGTAGGAAATTTATGGTTAAGCCACTTTTCCAAAAGGTAAATTTTTACAAAAATTTAATTTTAAAAGATGTTAATGTTAAAGTTAAATATAAAGAGGAATGAAAGCATATTATGTTTGGACTCGACTATCTACATCTATTTTATTCGCATTAGTTTGGAACCGAAAAAAAAATTTCCTAGTAAACCACACAATAATAACACAGTGCACAGTGAAAAAAAGGCAAGGAGTCGACGGTATAGGTTCGATTGTACTACCAAAAGTGAGTAAAACCCTGTATTCGGTTTGGCCAATTTAACTACCAATTATTATAATAAGTGTTTTGTTTTTAAAAATGATACTATTTTAAAGTTTTAAATTTTAAAATTTTTACTTTTTAATTTTAAAATAGTACCATATTTTTTTAAGCGATCTGCTTTGGCCAAAGATTTATGTGGTAAGCAAAGGGTGTCTGATTTCAAATTTATATTTTTAAATACGATTCTTAAAAAAAATAATAAGCAGTGCGGAAGGAGGGTGTCACCGTTGGAATTATCGATAGTGCGGATTTGCCCGTCACGACGTTGCAGTAGTGACATTTCTAAAAGAAATGATTCGTATGTAATTGCTTGTCGACAATTTTGTTTAAAGGTCAGTATTTGGCGAATACGTGATGGGGCGAGTTTAATTTTAATTTCTTCATGGGTTTAAGATTCTGCGCAACTGCTTTGACAATGAATGTCCCACGGCCAGAGCCCAACCGATTTTTGAAGACTTCCGAAAACAGTGAACTGGTTGAAAAAAATATGGAACTATTTTCAAATTTAAATTCTTTAAAAACTTAAAGAAACTGACTTTGATTTACTCAGAAATTTTTGTTAACGGATTTTAGAGAGGTTTTGCACTGTAAATCCCATTTTTGGAGCGACAAGGCCCTCTTTTGCTTAAATGGCCAAGTCAACCAGCAAACTAGCCGTTACTGGTATCCAAGAGCCGCAGTCCTTGATTGAAATATTAAAAACCATTGCATTGCCCTATAACTGCTTGGTGTGCCTTACCCTCGTATCTCATGCAAAAATTCTCAAGGCCAGCCGACGAATGTCAACGGTAAAATGATCGCATGATTACGCAATTCTTTTTGCCAAACCTGCGAGCTCATCCATCGTACTCTTTACACAAGTAGTTTCAGCAGGATGGGACAACTCCACACATATATACATGCATTTGCTTTGTAAAAATTTCGCCCAAAAGCTGATCAGTTGTTTGGGGGCATCTAATGGCCACCGGGGTTGCCCGATCTAACTCCCTTGGATTTTTGTATGGGGCTATCTTAAAGAGAGGATGTATAATGAAAATCTCTTTTTAGCTTTAAAGAAAAATTTTCGTCGAGAAATTAGTTCATTTGAAGCAAGTTTTAAACAGTGTGTTCAACTCGACGCTTACATACTCTTTAAAAAAAAATCCGCATTTCCATTCTATCGTTCAATGCTCTTACTAAAACTTGGTCCCAAGAATTACGTTTTTTTAAGTTTGAAAATGTAAATCTGCCACCAGATATTCGTACTTAAAGCTCATTTTTATTTTATCGTTAAATGCTCTTACTTAAACTTTGCGTCAGTTATTAAGTTTTTAATAAAAGTCTGAAAATATAAATCTACCACCAGACAACCTGTATAACCTTAACAGTAATTATATAATTATTTTAAAACCTAAATTTCACTTTGGTACAAAACTTTAAGTAAAGAATAAAATACTTTATTTTACATATTTTTGTGATATATACTTACATTTAAAACTTAGTATGGGAATTAATTTTTTCTTTGGGTACCCAATACTTAACAATTGTTAAAACTTTATTTTTGCTGTGGTTAGAACCAAATCACATACGTGGTATGGGGACATTATGCGTTTGTGTAAATGTTTCTAACACCCAAAGTAATGGAATCACTTCCTGAGTCGACCTTATCATGTCCGCTATAGGACGCAATATTCGAGATATTTTGGTGAAATTTGCCACAAATGAGTTTTTTAGCACTATTACAAGGCCTAAGATTTTTGGTTATGCTTGGTTTGTGTGTTAATTTAGCTCCCATACAAATGTCCTCCCGAAATAAGCATTTTGGGCTACAAATGTCTAGAATATTACTGCACTCCTACAAAATTTTTCACACATGTTTATGTTGTATGTTATACAAATGTTATGTAGGACATAATATAATCGGGTTTGACCGACTGTAACTGTCTTACTTATTTTCTATTTTTCTTTGCAAGCAGTCAAGAAGTAAGAGCGTTATACTCGAATCTTATATACCCTTCACATTGGTCTTTAAATATACCCATCCGAGTAATTTTGTACTGCAAATAATAAAAATCCTTGTGTAATTTTTTAAGTTCATAGAAAACCTTACAAAATTTTAACGTTCTTTTTCTTTTTTTCCAAAATGTATGAATTTTTTGATTATTACTTTTTGTGGAATATTCGAAGTCGATAGTTGTTATAGTTTTCCAGATGTGGCGTATCGCAAATTTCATAAAAATTCTTTGTTTATATATTATTACTTTTTATAGAACACTTGGTTTCGATATCTGTTATAGTTTCCGAGATATAGCGTACCGAATATTTCATAAAAATCGTTAATTTGTATGGAAGCTACCCCTTTTTTTGCCCCCACTCAAAAAATTTTTTCTTTAAAGTGTAGCCCTTAGCGTACAATTACTTTTTGTAGAACATTTTAAGTCGATAGCTGTTATAGTTTACGAGATATAGCACATAAAATATTTCACCAAATTTGTGCAATTGTAGGAAAAATACCCCTTCCCCTGGTCCTATTTTTCCGTTATTTAGGTCCCTTTTTTAGGAGTATCCGTGCCAAGTTTTGTGGCAAGAGTGACTATACTTACTGAGATATATAAGGATATATGCACGGATTTTGTCCTAAAAAAATGGGTTACTTTTGGTTTTCGCTTATATCTCGGTCAATAGTGAACCGATTTTGCTGATTTTAAATAGCGATCGTTAGCGGGATATTTCCAATAGTTTGACACCATTTACTGGTCTGTATCTTTTTATTTGACTCCGGAAACTTGATTTCAACAGACGGACAGACGGACATGGCTATATCAACTTCCCTATCTATAAGAATTCAGAATATATATACTTTATGGGGTCGCAAATGAATAATAAAGAAATTACAAACGGAATGACAAACTGATATATACTCTTATCACTATGTGAAGGGTATAAAAACAAAAAAAAAATATTTTATAAAAACAAATAGTGAAAAAGGTATTTTATATGCAAGTGCTTTCCGATAAAAGACAAAAATAAACTTAAGTTGTCGTGCTCTAACAATTTTTGATTTAAGTTTTTTAATACCACATACAAATTTGAATTTTTTCGGTTTTTAAGTTAATTTTTCAAATTATGATAACTTAGAAAGAAATTTTGGTTTGGGAATATTGGTTTTAATAACTTATGAAAATGTTGTGCAATAAAAACAGATTAGTGGAATATATCTTAGAGTTAAAATATTTTACTTTAATAAATATTCCATGCATCAAAAAAGGCAGGTTGCAAGCATTGTGCAGTCAAATACTCAATAACCTTATAACTCTTGGGTTAACTTTCTATTACCAAACGCAAATATTTAATGACATATGTAAACTCACACAAGAACACTTGTAAATGTGATTTTAGCACCCGGATTGAATTTTAATTCAACAATTTGCATACACGCACACATACATACACACATAAAAGTATATTCATCTTTTTGTTTGTATATATTAGCATGTAAAAATGAAAGTGTCACGTACGTGTTTTACAATGATTTCAATTTACAAATTAAATTTGTAAAAATTTTTTGTATAAATATAAAAGAAATCAACTGTCATAACCGGCTCTATTATAGGAGTTATTAAGAGCATCCTGTAAATTTTCGAAAAACAAAACAGTGACACAAAGCAACATAATATATGCCTGTTGAAAGTTTATCAATTTAAATTTTGAGTATTAAAGTTGAGTGTTTGTTTTTATACGTACAAGTGTATGTCATATATCCTGACATCTTTCAATCAAACAAATACTTAAACAAAGACTTTATAGTACTAAACTAAAATAAGAGTTTTCATATTGATTTTTTATTTTGACAGCAAAAAACTAACTTTGTTATTAGTCAAGTTCTTTCCCTCTTATGCTTCAAGAAATTATTAACAAATTATTTTTGATGGCTAATCATAGCCAACTTTCTAAAGTGCCGTTAACTTTGTCTGCTTGTCTATGTGTCTTTCTGTTAAGTTGAAATAGAACAAGGAGAAAACCACAAATTTTAGTCCATATGTTTGTGGGTTAATAAAAGGTTTCTATGTAAAAAAAAGTTTTAATAACTTGATTAAGTGTAAGAGAGTGTTTATGTGTTTATTAAGATAATTTAGTTTGTCATTGATTTTAATGAAAATGTGGCAAGAACTTTAAGATCAATAATATTTTAGAAATATTTTTTTTTGCAAAGTTAAATTTTTATTGTTTTTAGGGATTTAAAAAATTGTTTTATTATTTTATTTCTATAAACTTAAACCTATAAATATATAAATAAAGGAACAAAGTTGGTGACTGACTGATACACACATTCATCATTGTACAGCCCAAAGGCGTAAAGCTAAAGGCTTGAAATTTAGACTGTGGGTAATTTTTAAAATTTATAAGTGCACAAAGATTGGATTTTGGAAAATTCGGGTCTTAAGATAAAATGGGCCAAACATGGCAAAATGAAATGCTTATATCTGCTTTGCTATACCTGATAGAAACAAACTTTAAAATGCATCTTATTTGGCCCAAAATACAAAGGGATGCGTGTCTAGCGCTTTTTCAATCTCTAAGGGGCGTAGCAGAAAAAAAACCAAATTTTAATAGTACCTTCTAGGCCCACTGTGTTACTTACAAACTATTAAAGATACAAATATAAATTAAATTGCACTTGGCAGGTTTCAATAAAATTTAATAATATTTCTGCCACTATTTTGTGAGGAGAAAAAATAAGTTGAAAATTTAGTATTTGTACATTATAGGTGAAAAAACTTTTAGAATATGCTGTTGGTATTTCTTAAATATATTGCTCCCTTCTTAGGCCGATTTTGTAACTTTAAGCCAATGGACAAAAACCGAAATTTAAATTGCGTTTATTAGGCCTTAAAATATTATGGAGATAATTTTGTTACTTTTTTAAATGAAACACGCTTTGAGAAAATACAAGGAAAAAACTGTATTTTATTACTGCTTTGGTCCAAAATTTAACTTCTGAGTCAAAATAGATAGAAAAAAAATTAAAATGAATTTAAATGGCTTTAAAAAATAGAAATATGTGTTTGAAGTATTGGACCCTGAACAGGATAAAAATTATATTTTGTTACTGCTTATGCCCTTTTTGTAACTTCTAAGCCAATAAATATATATAAGATTAAAATTACGTTCAGCAGGTTTAAAAATTACAAAAAAAAGGTTTTTTGGTACGTTTTTAAAAAAATTACAATATAAAAATAATTTTTTGATACTGCTTGGGTACGTTTTGTAACTTTTAAACTAAGAAAGGTAGATATATAGTTTAAACTATATTCGAATCGTGATGAAAAACAATATGAATAAGTTGTTGGCATTTTTCTGAAATTTTTTATCACGTTAAGTTTCAAGAGGGTACTCATACGTGATTTTAAGGCCGGAGTTCAACTAAAAGAAAAAAATTACACGGAAAGAAAAAACATATTTTAAAATCAAGAATTTTTTTCTTAAATTTATCCAAAATCATTCCTGAAAATTTAAAGTACGATCCGTACTTAGATTTTTTTAAATCAAGCCTATTCGGATTGGTTCAACAAAACAAGCAGAAAAAAAGCTTGTTGTTTTTATATTATTATTTTATATTTAAAAACAAAATGTCTCGGTGGACTAGAGATAGTCCGCTGGTGCTGCAGTGCGGAAAGTCCCTTGTTCAAATTCCAGCTACGGTAAGTACAAAAATGAAATTTCTAAATTTTAGATATCAAGTATAAAACTAAATGAAATATAAAACTCTTCTGATATCCATAAGTCAAAAAGACGGCATTTAATTTCGTATTAATCCCGTTTACGCTTAAATCAGTCTTTTCAAGCTTACATCCAGTACGGTTTCAAACTTAAATAAATACTTTTTTGGCCTAAATGTGCTCAAAGTAGGAAATTTTTACCATAAAAATCGTACTTGGTTGAAGAAATTTCGCACTTGGCTTAAGAAACTCCCTACTCACCCTTCTTTTGACATCGCACGGATTAATTTAAGTAAAGTTTACTTAGTTTATTTTTTTTTGTGTAATTTTTAAAAAATGGGTGCTTATCCAAATTTTTTGAATTTATGAGTTTGCAGATATTAAATATATGACTTTACCTATAGATTTGCTCAAAAGTCTGCAAAGTAAACAAATCGGACTTTTTTTTTTAAGTTTTTTTTTTGCATATTTTAAGATTGAGCTCAAAGGTAAACATAGTGGTTAAGGAGTACCTAATTTAAATTATTGGTACGTTCTGGTAAATTTAAATGAGACAATGGCTCTAGGAGTACAAAACTAAAGGTTATTGGATGAGATCGGGATCGGAAATCAGCAAAGTGGGCATAAAATACTTTTTTTCATAATTTCGATAGTCTAGAAGACCCATGTCAAGTTAAAAGTCAACAAATTGGATGTAAAGTTGTTTTTATTTTTTTTAATTCATTGGATCATAAGTCTACGATTCAACCCAGATTGACGTTTATAAATTAATTATGGGATAATTATTTGAAATTTTGGTACTAACGCATTTTTTAATATTTTAGTTTTTTTTTCAGTTCCGGCTTTTGACCTTGATTAGGTCCAAAAGTCAACTTTGTGGTCAAAAACAAATATTTCACATGAAATTAAAGGTTATTGATGTTGGAAGTGTTAAAATAGAAAATTATATGTTCTGAATTAAGCTTTTATAGAAAGGCATGCAAATTTATTTTTTTATTGCATTTACTAATTCGTTAAGATTAATATTCAAAACTTCGTTTATTAAGTAACGGAAAATAATTGCTGGTAATGAAATAAAATTTCTTTGAATCCTTGGTTTTGAAAAAATAAACTTCATGAAATTTGTATCCGTGATATTACTGATGAATTTCCTATTTAATAAATATTTCTTAAAAATACAAAAATCATCACATAAACCTTGTATTAGGTTAGGTCGGATAGCTCAAATGGGTTTTTTTTTATTTATTTTACAACAAACGTTTGATAAAAAGCTTTTATTTGTATGGGGACTACCACATCCCCTGCCAGGTATTGTTGTTTGTAATAAACTGGTCGACAGCTGTATAGTTTCCAGGATAAACTGTATTAGAAATAAATTAAAATTGCTACGTTTAAATGAGTGCCACCGTTGCTACTGCTATTCGCAATAGGAATAATATGGTAGTTTTACGATCTCTACTAGCTCCCATTCAACACCCTTGGCCGATCCAATTCTTATGGGTTCATTGACAGTTCCATTGACGATATCATTACGATGATAAAACATTTTATATCCTGATGATCATCACAAGCATGAACTTGACGCTTTATCAGCTAAGCAAATTCAAAAAATTTAAACTTTTTCTTATAAAATATTTGAAAAAAATTTCTAATGAAATTCCTGAATCAAAATAAAAAAAATAATATGAAATAAATTAACATAAAAAAACTTTTGCAAAAATAGTTTGAAGATATATCATGAAAACAATAAATTTAATCTAGCAAAGAGTTACTCAATGAAATCAAAACGTTTTTTGAATCATAACCCATAAGTGTTGAAACACGCTTTGAGTGCCTTAAATTTTTTTCCTCTTTACGCCAATACATATTTTAAATATTTAAATCACGTATTCTGTACTTGACAAAAAAAATTATTATTAAAAAACAAAGTGGGAAACGTTTCTCCATTTATTTGGATTTCTGCATCGTTGATTCTGTTTATGCAACAAGCGCGCAAGTAATGAGACGCGTTTTTCGATGTAATTTTTTTATGCTTTTGTTAAGCTTAAGTTCAATTTAAAAAAGCCGTCGATTTCTTAGAGGAAACCAAAAAAAAAAGAAAAAAAAAGGTATTTGTGAAAGTAACTCCTGGTATCTAAGTTGTACTTACTTTTGTTTGTTTGTGTTATCGTTTTAAACACAAACTTAAAGGAATTTGAAAAAAGTTTTTTACACCCGCAATTTCTTTACACTTTGATGGTATTATTTTCAGTTTATTTACACTATTTTTGCTTTTAATAGATTTGTTTTCCTTTGGCAAACAATTGTTTAAAAGGGAGGAAATTTTTAATGACACCGGCAGCAATAAGTACAAAAGAAAAATATAAGACGCCAGAATTTTTGTATTAAAAAGTTTAATGCCTGTTGTTTAAGTAAAATTTGTTTACGTTAGAAATAAAAATATTATTTTTCGAAATTTTTATAGAATAGAAATAATGGCTTCAGCTATAGTTTAAGATTGTAATGTTCATTGTCAATTTTGCTGTATTTTATGGACAATACTGCTACATGTGATTGGATGTTTTCACAATGTTTATGAAAACCTATTTTTTCCTTCTACAGCTCCTGTTAGTTGATGATTCACTTCAAAACAGTGTTTGACAGTAGAATAAAATAAAATGAAATTAAAAATAAAATTATATAAATTAAATTAAAATAAAATAAAATAAATAAAATAAAATAAAATAAAAGAAAATAAAATAAAATAAAATAAAATAAAATAAAATAAAATAAAATAAAATAAAATAAAATAAAATAAAATAAAATAAAATAAAATAAGATAAAATAAAATATAATAAAATAAAATAAAATAAAATAAAATAAAATAAAATAAAATAAAAGAAAATATAATAAAATAAAATAAAATTAAATAAAATAAAATAGAATAAAATAAAATAAAATAAAATAAAATAAAATAAAATAAAATAAAATAAAATAAAATAAAATAAAATTAGTAAAAGGAGATGATTGGCACATATAGGGAGGTAAAGGATGGGTAGGGGAGTCCGTAAAAACAGTTGATGAGGATTCATTACGGCCATTGAATGGCGATTGTAGCGAAATATTTGTACCCAGTGATTGATAAGTTATATTTTTTGTATTATTGTTGTTTTAATTTTTTTTTGCACTATGCGAACCTCAGTCAAGGGGTATGAATCACACCTCGAGGGAAAGCGTGAGTGTCAGGTGGGTGAAGCAATATAGACCGACGCAAAAATACAGGTTTCCGCTGCGTTCGCGCATAATTAACAAAAATTTATAAAGCAAGCCATTAAAAACAAAAATATTGTTTTGTGCTTTCTATGGCTAATTTTTTAAGTTTTCTATTTAATATGTTGCAAAAAGTACGTAACCGACTAACAGATCATAATAAAAAAAACCAATTGGAGTTGGCGTACCTTTAGGTTTAACAAATTCTTTGATCAAATGTCCACTTTATTTTAGAAAAGCCTTTTTTCCTTTTACGAATTCAGTGCGCTCCTTAAAATATGTGTGTGTGTGTGTGTGTGCCTTCGCCGGTAGTCAGTAATATAATTTGCAAACCACTTGCATTTCAAAACAAAGAACATTTTTTAAAAATATCAAAATGCTTAAATACGGAAACACACATACTTATATATACACATGCTGTGCAGAAGCAGTGTACAACTATATACATATCGTCTACCCGAAATAATTGTATCTACACAAATTTTTTGTTTGTTTTATTGACTTATATAAAAGCAATCCAGATGTTTGGAGAACTTCTTTTTAGTTATGTACATTTGCTTCTTTTAATAAATTTTAAAATAAATATAAAAAATTGCACTTACGACCAGAAAAAAATAAGTTACTTAAATCCATAAATAATTAGATATTCTTGTCTCTTTAAAATACATTTATATCTTATAATCATATAATATATAGTTCTAAGACAGGAGTTGTTGAAAATTTAAACACAGTTATCACCGGAGAACTGCCACAGCTCAATAATTGTTTCTAAAAGGGATAGGTATATGTTCAAATATATATATATTTAGGACCTGAGTATTGCACAGATAAAAATATTTATAAATTTTCTTATATCGTAATATACGATAAGACAACTTTGCAACGACGATATGTCGTAAATATGTTTAACATCACTTTGAGGAATCATCTATGGCTCAACAGTTTGACCACATCTATGCACTTTATGATGGTCAGAAAGCAAAATGTTGGTTAAAAAAACGATTTTTTGTTTGTGAATATTTGTTGCATTTTGCAAATTTTTGTTTTAAAAAGAGAATTTAAAATATTACAGAATAATCTTTAAACAAAAAAAGGAAAAAAAGTTAATAAAAACGGTTTTAAAGTTTTACAAAAAAAAAATTATTATTTTTTAGTATTTAATATTTCTTAAATTTTAACAAATAATTTATAATGAAGGGATTTAAGTTAAAGTTTTTCAACCCAGCATACTTAAAAAAACTTATAAGCACAAAATATTACTCACACAGAAATACGCCTAAAAGTACAATTAAAAAGTTTTTAATTTTTTTTAGTTTTCTGAATATTTGTTATGTGAAGTGGCCTTTTAACGCACTTTATAAACTTGCGTGATGTCACGTTTTGCTTGTTAAACTAAACCAACAAGAATTACACAAACACAATTCATAGTTTATGCTTTCGCGGCTCACTTGCAAATGCCACTTTAAACACACAGAAATCAACAGCTTACGTTAATGGAAATTGTGATTGGTGGGGTGACAATAGAAACAAGAAAAAAGTCTTTTACAAATTAAACTATGCTCTTAAAAATTAACAAAAGTTGACATAAAGTTCCAAAAATTAAAGTTTTTTTAAATTCTTAATTGCTTGCTGAGCACTACAGTGGGGCGTGTAGTTATGGATTTGCAGCGATATTTAAGTAAACATATGGGCATAATGATTGTCGTGACAAATTTGTTCACATTTTTATTTTTAACATAAACAATTCAAAATTTTGGTTTGAAAAAAGGCAGTAATTTTCAAGAATAGTATGTTTTTCAAGCGAATAATATAGTAATAGGACACTGCAAGAGCATATTTTTTGCTTCCACTGATCACTTGAAAACTGTTGCGGGTGTTACCTTGCAAACCAGAATTAAGTGGAATTGTGGATTTTAAAAGGACCCGGTTTTAGTTTTTTAAGTAATTTAAAGTATTTTTATTCGTAGTTGACTACTATTTTTGCTTTAAAAAAACCGTTCAAAAGATTTGACGGATATGAAATTTTCATTAAAATTCAAAAAAAGAATAATAGGCTCATTTAGCATGTGATCATCTTAAGCAATTGTTAACAAATTTTGTTTATATTTCGATAATTTTTGACAATTTTCCCTTTTCGGGCCATATAACGAGGAATTAACCTTATAAATATCAAAATGAACAGCTTGCTGGGCGAGTCGGTAGTAGCCGAAAAAATTAATGTTAATTTCTTAGTGATAAAAAATTTTTTAAAGAAAAAAAACACGTGTTACTAACACGTTTTTGTATAAATTAGGATAAAAATATAGCTCAAACTACGTTCGATAAGTTTTAAAAAAGTTCGCAAATGATTTTGGGATTGTTTTGAAATTTTGGACCTTAAGGGAAAAATATACAAATTATCACTAATAGGAAAGGGACTGCTCTCAAGTTATTGACATGAAGGGACCTTGTCACTTTTACAGGGCTCGTTATTGAAAGGGGCAATTGATTTAGGTGTAGCACCTTTAATCGGGGTCCAGATAAATCCTATTTAAGCCTGTTTTAACTTAGTTGCTTATGATCTTACTTAGATTTTATATAAAATTTAGGAATATTTTCTAAAATAGAAGTAGGTTGTCAACTAAGTAGAAAAAAAATTTTGTTTTGATTTTTTATGCATGTTGCCTTTTTGAAATTTTTAGTCTAGACATATTAGATTACAGACCATTGAAGTCAGACATGAATAAAGGACTCAAATATTACTTTTATACAATTTGCTACGTTTTTGCCTTTTTGAAAATTATGAGTCTATATATATATGTAAAATAACAACTTTGATTGATTTTAGCATGAGTAGTCCAGACTTTTTTTCTCTTTTTCGTCTTCTATAAGAAAATGAGCTTAAAAGTGCCAGGCCTTCACACACAAGGTTGATAAAATAAAATAAGGCGTTGGATTTGTAGCCTATCTTTGCAAAGACCTACCTATATGGTTGCTAGCAGCACCAAGCTGAGGCGTCTCAATACCGATAGGCCACGTGGCTGTCACTAGATCATACAATGGTCTAACTTACCATGATTTTTCAGGAAGCAAACATTGATTTATATTATTATCTTGTGGCGTAAAAGTGAGTTAAATAATTATATGGATCAGGATACTTACAATCTGCAAAGCATGAAAACTTGATGTCGAACACATATCTCAGGAAGTTCTATCTTCGCCTGACTGACCAATATACTTGAAAAAAGAAATCCATATTTTCAATTATTCCAATGCTAGGGCAAGGCATCATCTACTTCATGGAAGAAGCAGAAATATCGATGTTTGGATAACAGAAGTCTTCCTCAAGCCCCACTGATTTGAATAAAAGTGTCACAATGCCACTGAAGCAGTAAAAGTCAAGGAAGAGTTTGTCAAAGTGGGTGCACTAGTAAATGAAGATAAAACCAAGACAATATATTAAAAAGACAAAACATTCTGTAACAGAACGTGGAATTTAAAAACCAAAGCCTTGAGATATTCATCGATTTTATCTACCTTGCCATGGATATAACTTAAACAAATGAAATCAATTTTTTTGATAACAAATAGAGCAATATTACAAGACATTGATTAAACCCCTGATTTTAATTGGTTCGGTGTCATGGATTTTTGCGACAGTTGGGGAGTTCGAAGAATCTATGGACCAATCTGAAAAAAAATCGATGTGGTATCAATGATGATATAGCTCGTGCTTAAAGCCGACGTGGGCAGAGTAAGGCGCATCAACATTCGACGTTTATGCTGGTATTTAATAAGTATAAACAAAGATGATTTAGTTTAAAATTAATTAAAACGCAAATCTTGTTACGGACATTATATGAGAAATGACCAAACTTCAATGGAAGGGTCAAATGGGGAAAGGTATCTCAAAACTTGGTATCAGAAATTGGAAAAGAAGAGCAAAATACCCAAATCTATTAAAGTGTTAAAAATCTTTTTCACCTTCAGCTTAGTGCATACATGTTCTGTGATCATTTGAAGCAGCAAGCGTGTATTAAATTAGGAGCCGTTAGCACAGCTTAGAGGTAAAAAAAGAACAGAGTCTAAAAGTCGTACTGTTTCCCCCTTTTTTTATATTTTAGGACAGCAATAAGTAACACGAATTCAGATAATATTTTTTCACATTAAAATTGTATAGATAAAGTTCAACAGAATAGCATTACTCTACATAATTAAAAGCCATAAAATCCTTAAAATTAATGAAATTTTAAAAAATTTTATCAATTATGCGCTTTATACCTAAATAAAAAAGGATTTTATTTCAGGTTTTTTTAAAATTTGCAAAATTTTTTGTTTATTTTAATACATTTCTAAACACATTTGCTTTTATTATATTCCAAAATTCCAAATTTCTAAATACTTTTAACTTATTTTTCTTCAATTTTAACCGATTTTTTTCTTAACATAAACCCACTGTTTTCGTCTCTTATTAACAGCACAAGAATTTTGCATATAACACATTTTCAATACAAATGATTTAAATTCGTACATGCGGTGCGTATGTGAATCTTTTAATTGTTCACTTGTAAAAATATTGCTCATACTTACGAGTATGTTTAACAAATATAATTGCAAGAAATTATTCTTGGCTTTGTCAAATCTTTCATTTCTTGTGTTAAAGTTTTTAATTTGCTCCTTCTTGTAGTTTTTTTTTTGCAACTTAACTATGTATAAAATTGCAATTTTTGTCTCTGCCACCAATTTATGTGTGGAGAAAATAGAAAAAAAACTGAAAATTGGTTAAAGAAATAAATTTCTTCTACAACTATGACTTGAGTGTGTAATTCAATGGAAAATCACTACTTGTTATTTCCTTTTCATAATTTAATGTATCTTGTTCTTTTTCTTTCTTATTGTAAGTGCATGTCATATGCAGCATGTTTAGTTGTAAATTAATGGCAAATGCATTATAATGTAATTCCTTGTGGAAATAAAATTTCTACAGAATCATGATTAAATTAAACTTTTAATACTAGAAAAAAGGAGATTAAATTAAGTAACTTAGTGTTTAAGTTTTAATAGCATATGAGTATAGAAAAGGGTTGTTTCACCTTAATTAAAACGTTGTTTTTGCTCTAGAACTTAAGATCGAGATAAGCCGAAGCCAAAAAGCGTTTCTGCACTCAACGAATAATTTAACTAAATGCGATTTTGAAAGAGAAATATTTCTCTTCTCTCATAAAACATAAATTTTTTTTCGTGAACAATTAAAAGTTTGTTTGCTTGACAACAAATTCTTACTTTTCATTTCATGTTTTGTAACTTCTTCTGCCTGTATGCTAAAAACACGGCAGTTTATACCTGATTTTACAATTTTTTCATTAAATCAGTTAAACATTTAAAAGAATTAATATTTTTTTTGTCTTAAATCTGTCCTATAAACGAAATTGTTTAGGAGTTTTTTGAAAAAATTTTTTTTGTAAAAAAATGCCAACTATTTTCTATAAAAAATTTTTGTTTATTTTGTTTAAAATTGAAATTAAAGAACAATATTCATCATATCTTTAATGCCAGCAGATAGTCAACCAGCCAACCATAATTGAGAAAAGTAACTGTGTGCTGAAGTTGGTTGATACAGGTTGAGCTCAGCCAATTTATAATCATTGTCTGGGTCTTGTTAAGTTTTTATATTCTGATGGACTCAACAATTTTATGTTCTTTTTCCTTGTGACCTAGGAGTGTTTTTGTACTTAAGAAATTTCTGCCGATATAGTTGGCTATTCAAATTTTTTATTTCCACGGCGTTATGAGATTCTCCGAGAACTTAGGTTTGATACATACTGTAACAGCAGGTAGATGGTAGTCACTTGCATCATCTTCTTTTTTTAATTTTTCATATCTAAAATCCATTTTCGCCACCTCCCGCTGATGGTGATGTAGTCAGTTTGATTTTTAGTCCATTGAGTATCTAAGTAACCATTGGTGGAATCGTTTGTGAAGGGACAGTTTTTCACAAGTATTGATGTCGTTTGTAGCACACATACCCGCAAAGATGAAATTATTTTAGTCATGTAAGCTGCTGCCCACGTAAGATCATAAGCATTTTCTGATGGTGTTGTCAGGACCATGTTGTGCTCTTTATTCACTTTAATTCTAAATGATTTAGGTTTTTCAAATTTTTCGTAGATTTTTAATTTTGCCCTTTAATTAGTCATATAAATTGGGGCGTTACACTGCAATATACTTTTCTTTATGTCTCATTTGGCAGAAAGAGGTTGCCATTATAACATCTTACTGAATTCGGCTAAAGAAATGAAAGGAGTACAGAAAAACTATCCCATTATCAGTATTTACCTTACCCGATTGCAGCCACCTTGCATCGGATAGGAGAGTATTTCGATAACTTGATGTTAAATGTTCAAAGCAATACTTGCTTTTTGTTTTTCTTTTGGTAACTTTTCCAAAGAAAAATTATTTATTACTTTGTTTATTTTTTTAAATCCAATTTCACTAAAAGTCTGTCGTGTCTTTTCTGTTTTTCTGTAATATGCAATTCTTGTTAAAAAAGTTAGAGTCTTTCAGAACTAAGATTGCTTTATTAAAGTCACAGCCGATTTTTTTATAAAAATAATTAAGAAAAAAGTTTTGAACATTCTTCCTACTGCATTTTGCACTAATCTTATACCAATTTAACAGAGCATTTAATTACTCTTTTTTGACAGTAGTTTGCGCTGGCTTGTTGCGAATATCTTCCGTGACTTACTTAAAATCGTAGAGTCATTAAAACTGGGCGATCTTCTTCTTCTTCTTGAATGGCTTTCCACAACCTGGTTAGGTCTTTAGCCGAGATAAAACTGATCTCCAAGCGCTTCGGTCTTCTGCGCTCTTTCTCCAATTACGGATGTTCAGATCAGCAAGATGTTGTTGGACCTGATCTTTCCAACGGAGCTTCGGTCGTCCCCTCTTTCGCATGCCCTCGGGATCATGTTCAAAAACCCTTCTAGCTGGAGCATCTTTTTCCATTCGTACAACATGACCGAGCCAACGCAATCTTTCTATTTTTATGCGTTTTACTACGTCCATGTCGTCATACAGCTCATACAGCTCATGGTTCATGCGATGCCGATAATCTCCGTTAACACAAATCGGCCCATATATTTTACGAAGAATCTTTCTCTCGAATACGCCAAGTACAGCTTCATCTGCTTGCGCAAGTACCCATGCTTCAGCACCATATAGTAGCACAGGTAATATGAGTGTCTTGTATAGTGTAATTTTCGTTCGACGAGAAAGGGCTTTACTTCTCAATTGTTTACTCAGCCCAAAGTAACATCTGTTTGCCAGTATTACTCTTCTTCGTATCTCTAAGCTGGTGTTGTTCGTTTTATCGATGGCGGTACCGAGGTAAATAAACTCTTCAACAACCTCGAAATTATAGTTACCAACGTTCACAGTTCCATCCAATCTAGTAGATTTTCTGTTCGTTGAAACCATTAATTTTGTTTTTGTCTCATTAACTACCAGTCCCATTTTTCTTGACTCATTCTCAATGCTTGCAAAGGCAGCAGTTACATCTCGCAATGTCCTTCCCATGATATCTATATCATCGGCATATGCAAGTAGCATGTGGCTCTTGTTAAAAATAGTGCTATTTCTGTTTACTGCAGCATCACGCATGACCTTTTCTAGAAGAATGTTAAAGAGGTCACACGATAAACAATCTCCTTGTCTGAATCCCCGTATGGTGCTAAACGGTTCGGAAATATCATTTCCAATTTTAACTGAAGATCTTGTTTCAGTCAATGTCATTCTGCATAGTCTTATTAATTTCGCAGGAATGCCAAATTCAGACATGGCTTGATATACCTTTGCGCGAATCGGACTGTCAAAAGCGGCTTTATAATCGACGAATAGGTGATACGTGTCAATTTGTTTTTCATGGGTTTTTTCCAGGATCTGGCGAAGTGTGAACATCTGGTCAACGGTTGATTTGTCAGGCCTAAAACCGCATTGGTACGGGCCAATGATTTTGTTGACATTTGGTTTTAATCGTTCACACAATATTGAAGCCAAAATTTTATACGCGATTGGAAGGAGACTTATTCCTCTATAGTTTGCGCAGACAGATTTGTCTCCTTTTTTATGCACGGGACATAGTACGCTGAGGCTCCAGTCATCGGGCATGCGTTCGTCCAGCCAAATAGCGCATATGAGTTGATGCATGAACCTTATCAACTCATTACCTCCGGACTTAAACAGCTCTGCTGGCAACCCGTCAGCACCCGCAGCTTTATTATTCTTTAAGCGAAAAACAGCTGTTCTAATCTCACTTTGGCTGGGTGGTGTACATTCAACACCATCGTCTATGATTGGATCCGGGGTATCCTCATTGCCGCCTTCTTCGGATACCAACAATTTAGAGAAATGTTCTCTCCAAACGCTCAGCACACTTTCCTTATCTATCACCAGATTACCATTCTTATCTTTACAGGAGGAAATGCCTGCACTAAAGCCCTCGGTCTGGTGTTTGATCTTTTGGTAGAACTTTCGGACTTCATTTTTCGTCCTGTACATCTCGATTTCCTCGCACTCGCGCCTTTCCATTTCTTTCTTCTTCTTCCTGAAAAGGCGTTTCTCCTCTCTCCTTTTCTCCCGGTATCTTTCACGTGCCGATCGCGTCGCTACTGTCTGGAGTGTTGCTAAATATGCTGCATTCTTTTGCTCAGTAGCATTGCGGCACTCTTCGTCGTACCACGGGTTTTTTGATGCAGGCTTTTGATACCCAAGTACGTCTTTAGCAGCGTTCTCCATAGAGTGGGCGATGTTTTGCCATTGAGCACGTACGTTATCAGGACAAGGAGTGCTCTCTTGTAGCAATTGGGTGACTCGAGCGGAGTAAGCATTGGCAATACGTTGTGTGCGCAGCTTCTTGACGTCAAACTTCTTGCGTGAAGGCGCCTGTACCTTCCTTGCCGCATTTAATCGCGTGCGCACTTTAGCTACGACAAGGTAATGATCAGAGTCGATGTTGGCCCCTCGGATTGATCGTACATCCAACACACTTGAGGAGTGTCTTCCGTCAATTACAACGTGATCAATCTGGTTCTTAGTAGTTTGATCGGGTGATGTCCAAGTTGCTTTGTGAATATCTAGATGCTGGAATCTGGTGCTGCTAACTACCATGTTACGTGCCGCGGCGAATGAAATTAGTCTCATGCCATTATCAGTTGTTTCCTCATGGAGACTAAATTTTCCGATTGTTGGACTAAAGATACTTTCCTTACCTATTTTCGCGTTAAAATCACCCAGAACAATTTTAACGTCATGGCTGGGACAGCGGTCATATACTTCCTCCAGGCGCTCGTAAAATGTGTCTTTAGCCTGTTCATCCTTTTCTTCCGTCGGGGCGTGTGCACATATAAGGCTGATGTTGAAAAATTTAGCCTTGATACGGATTGTTGCTAGCCTTTCATCCACAGGTGTAAATCGTGAAACAAGATGGCTAATTGTCTTGCTAACAAAAAATCCGCATCCAAATTCGTGCTTCGTTTCATGGCAGCTATAATATATGTCACCTTTTGATGTCTTTGTGGCACCGTGCCCATTCCATCGCATTTCCTGGATGGCAGTTATGTGAGCCTTGTACTTATTCAGTACATCCGCCAGTTGAATGGATGCACCTGGTCTGTACAAGGATCGTACATTCCAGGAGCAAATCCTTAAATCGTGGTCCTTTTTACATTTGCGGGGGTCGTCAACAATAAGGGGATTCCGTTTTGATTTGATTCTTATCTTTTTCATTGTTTTTGCTTTTTTCCAGAGGTGGGTTACAAGCCCAACGCTCCAACCCATAATTAAAGTCCTTGGGATGACCTGCGGTTTTATTTTCTGGGATCCTACCCATAGCGTTTTATACCTAGCCGCCAGGATTCGTGCTTCAGCCGCCCCTGACATGGGAACAGACGCTGACCAGGTAGCCGCCCAATATGGGTCAGACGCTCCTGGATTTTTGACTGGAGGAACCACAGAGTCGTCACCCTCTTATTTACACCTCTCATGAGGGCACCTCCTGTGGGGGGATACTTATTTAGAGGCGGTATCCATTCGCCACGTCACAGCATCTTCGTTGGCCCTTTGTTGCGTTTTATAGCACGGCCTCGGATTCTGTCGCTCTCGGTCGGGGGCTGCTTATTCAATGTATTCGCAGCTAACCTACAGTGAGCGATCACTGTTGGTCGTCCAGCTATCCGCCACCCGCTGACCCCCCTAGTAGCTTGAGCTCAGCCTCAGCTGGGCGATCACTGCTTTATTTTTCAAGCGGTCTAAGAGGAAAATACATTACCATCTAGGATTCCAGCCTGTTGCATTCACATCCGGTCAAGAACTGTAGAGTAGCGCTTAAGTAAGTCGAGTTTGTTAGATTATTCTGGGTTTCGAGGCTTTTCCACATATCCGGAAGTTAGACTACAAATAAATTTTCCAGAAGGAGATTTGAGGCAAATGTTGAAACTGCACCGATTTTGCCCTTGTGTGCAAAACCTATATAAAGATTGAGGGTCGCAAAATCTTTGTGGCGAGTACCATCAGTCAAAAGCACCAAAGTTCCGTTATTTTTGCTAAAGAAGGACCTGAAAAAGCTCATCATTATTTTCACCGGTAAATGCATTATGAGGTCAAGGTCGGTTAACTTGCGATAAGGTAAAGCTTAAAAGATCTTCTTATGTAAGAACGCAAATAAGGTCAATATGACGTCACCTACTCTACTAATGTCCTGCGTTTGTCAGGAGATGCCGCCACTTCTCTGGCGAATACCTTGTTGGGATTTGCTAGGGTACGCTAAGAGCCCTTGATGGCTTTGGAGCTATCCCTTCCATTTTGTTATCATTTATCATTCCTTGTTGTTTCTTTTTAACTACATAGCCCTATATTATGTCCTGTTTAGTAACAGTAATGTTTTTTTTTTTTTTATTTCAAAGGGAAACACAATGGACAACATATTGTCACTACGTGGAGTGATTCACCACCCCAGGTAGGCATCACTGGCCCTTTTTACCAGCATACATACCTACTTTGCGTTAGCTTCAAATTAAAACTGATTAAGATACATATGTTATCAACCCATTTGCAAAATCTTAAGATAAAAAACAGCTTTTGGCTTATTAGGTGTTGTTAAAATAAACCTAAAAGTTCTTCGTATAAAGATATGCTCTTTCGGCATACTTAACCACGCATTTTTCTTAATTATTTTAAATGGTTTAACTTAGAACTCAATGGCTTTATAACAGATTAAACTTACTATTTATTTATTTTTGAAATAGGCAATCTCAAAACTCTCATATCTTACTGTCACGGTGCTTATAAAAACATGGTTTTAATGAAACTTAAATACTTCTTCCTAAAATCAAATATTTAAAACTGACATTAAAATAAAGCTCATCTTTAGCATTGACAATAATTAAAATTTTCATCTTAAAAGGCCTGATCCGCTTCTAAGAGAAGCATATGTTTCATAACCATAAAAACGATTAAAATCCTTTCAAAACCCATAATTAACACACCATAAACTTATTTACAAATAGTCTTGTATTTTAATAATATTCAATAACAAGAAAAAAACTAAACTTTTTCAGTGAATATTAAACATCTATAACATTAGTTTTCTAAATAATGCCAACCATTTTTAATATTCTTTTGACTAAAAATATAGCACAACGAAACAACAACAATTATAATAACAAAAAACAATAATAATTTTTCAAGAATTCCTAAAGCATCCTTAAACTAAATGAAACATCAGTTACTTTAGCAAAGCTAAGCAGCAAAAAAGAAGCAAATAGAAAAAGGGTTGGCTGTCAAAAAGTTTGTCACATAATTACAACCTATTAACAACACCAAATAAATTGTTATTGTTTGTGTTGAGCAAATAATTTAGTAAGAATAAACATTTTTGCATACATGCACAAGTACACACACTTACGTAAAAAATACACACATTCCTTTGCAATTACACTAATGTTAGTATGTAAAGCATCCATAGAATAAAAACAGCCGGAAAAGTCAACATTAAGTAATGAAAACAACATCTACGTACGAGTCTCTCTATTTGCACAACAACAACAATAATAATAATAGTAAAAACACAAACACCATTGTAAAACCAACCACAGTCACAATAGCATTGCATTTTATAGTCAGTTGTTTCATCAACTCACTCCCTCGATGATAATTGTGTTGTATACATTAAAATAAGTAGCACGTCTTCTTCATACTGATATTAAATTCGTAAGTAAATACAGACACAAATGAGACATTCATACATACTTATTCACACATTTACAATATTAAATTAGACAGCACAGTGGTGTAGGTTAGATTAAAATTATGATTGAAGATGTGCGAACAGAGAAAAATATATTGAAATATCAAATATTACGGTTTAGTTCATTTATAACTCAAGCAAGAATGGAAAACAATATCCTTAGTTGGAAAAACTGAAAGTTGTTCAGAGCAAAACTTTAGCTTACCAAAAAATTTAAGACAGAAATGTGAAAAACGCTTCTGGCTTTGATAAAATAAGTAACGAAATGCTTTGAAAGCTACCTTTAACAGCTTAAGAAATAATTATTTTTATTTAAATCTGACTTGATCATTTCCCGCCAATAAGGAAACATGCCTTAGTAAAGATGATTCCTAAGCCTGAAAAGAATTCTTCGAAGGTGGAGTTTTGTAAGATTATAAGTCTGTTGCCAACTATAGCAAAATTGTTTGAAAAAATGCTTAAAAACAAGCTGACATCGATTTTGAATGACAACAACTATATTCCACACTACCAATTCGGCTTTAGAGGTAAACCTTGGGAAAAGAAGTACTGTTTTGCGATTTTGATTGATGTCTCTGAAATTTTTGATAAAGTGTGGCATGAAGGCCTGATAAACAAACTAGAGCTAAGCCTTCCAGACAATATTTCCAACCTATTTTAAAAGTACAAAAATGTTCGACAATATATGATCAAAGAGGGAAAACTCTTAAGTTGCTCTCAAACAATAGGTGGTGTACCTCAAAGGTGTATTTTGGGTCCAATCCTCTACTTGCTTTACACAGCATTTTACACACACGTCAACATTTGCTGATGATGCCGCTTTTTCAGTATTAAAAAAAGCCCTAAGTAGACCCCAAACCAACTGCAACATTTCGTAACCCAAGCAGAAAAGTTATGGGGAATAAATATAACAAATAAAAATGTACCCCCGTAACTTTTACTTGTCGCAAAAACAAGTGCTCCCCAACCATTTTAAACAAACATATGGAGCCTCAACGATTTGTGACAAAAAACCTTGACATTCACTTGGATCGCCGCCTTACATTGAAGTCATATATAGATACGAAGTTGGCGCAAATGAAACTTAAAGGCACAAAAATTTATTTGCTAATTGGCAGAAACTTGGTGATTTTGTTTGATTGTAAATTTCTACTCTACAACTTGTATTTCGATAAACTTTTAAGATACAAAGCAGAGAAGACAGAAAAATTAAAAAAAATTTATACAAATTTACTTATAATTATAAGCAATCCTATGATCTTTAATAGTTTTAAATGTTTATTTTCCTTGTTCTTGATTTAAAGCAAACTAGTTGGTGTTTTTTTTATTTTTTGTTACACTTTTATATTTTAAAACTTTGAGGAAAGCTAAAGAAATATCATAAGAAAAAAACAAACAAAATTGTTATAGACGGTCTAGCTTGACCGTATTATACCCTACAGCAGTAGGTCTCTATAAACGAATAGACCGATAACATTTGTATTTGTTACAATTGTTGGTGGCATAAGCATGAGCATGTGTGCAAATTTTAAAAAGGTAAAGTAATATTCCACCCATTTATAGGCCAAAATGCTTATTCCGGGAGGGCATTTGATTATGGGCCTTGTAAAAAAAACTGATCATCAATACAAACAAAACGCTTCGTGCCAGTACAATGGATTTTATCTGCTCTAAATTTCATCAAAATATCTTCAAAATTGCGACTTCTACTTTGAACAAAAGAATACATGGACACCCAGCCGGACGGAGGGCTTAAATCGACTCAGAAAGTGAGAGTTAAAAACAGCAAAAAAACGACAAAATAACGAAAAAGGGCAAAAATGCAAAAATTTCATTTTTATCTTTTCTGGTTATAACCCGTAATTTTAACCGCATTAGCGGCAGTAACAACTAATAAGCCTTAATGAACATATTGAAACAGCCGCTAGACATGCCTTTTTTACCTACCACCTACTAGATACAACAATTTTTTTTTAAAGAAGTGAAAAAGCTTTTCTCTGAAAAAAGAAGTGCCAAACAATTATGACGAAGGCACAGGTCTTGTAGTGGTCCACTAAGCTCAAGTAATAAGGCACTTGTTTTCCAGAACCAGAAAGAAGTTATAGAGGAGAATATCCTGCTGCATATGGAAGAGACAAATAAAATAGTATGTTTTCGAAAATAATAATAAAAAAAATTTAATATTCAAAAAATCTAAGCGATTGCTAGCTTTCTCTAGAGAACTTAAGAGAAGTTGAAGTTAAACTTTTTAAGTTTTATTAAGGTTTTAAATTTAGAGTGTTTGACAATTTCCACAAAAATAAATAAATAAATTCAAAATGAAATTAACTTTAATTTTTTATTTTAAATTTTCCTTAAAGAAGAAATTACCAAAATTATATACTTACAGTTAAACAATCTTTATTACCACATGTAAATTAAGGCAAACGACAACTTTATTTTTAAGAAATGTATGCACAAAATATATAGAAAATTGTTTTAATAAAAAAGTTAAAAAGGTGTATTTAACTGTAAAAATTAAAAACAAAATTCAAAAAATTCATTCTTTACACACCACAGTGCAGCGAATGTTTCGTTTTATTTACAAACATACAGAGATACATTTACAAGTAAAACATTAAATAATGAACGTGCCTCCAGCAAAAATTTTAAATACTTAACAGTTTGACTTGATTATAATGTCACTGAAAAATTTTCCAAAAATATTTTTCATATTCTTTCTTAACGCTTGTTGTCGTTGGTGAAATTTCCCATTTAACTTTTTGTTTAAACATGTGTGCGTGTGTGTGTACGTGTGTAACAGTTGTACGGGTGTTTGCCTTGCAAAGTACTAAAATTGTACAAATTTGAAGAAAATACATTTTCTTTTGTTTCATTGGTTTCTTTGAGTTAAGCAAAAATAGCAACAAGTGCCACAGTGAGCTACACTAGGAAATGGTTATATGAGTTTAAATAAATCAAAGTCAGCAGAGAATTTGTCTTTGGATCAATTATATCTAATGGATTTGACAAAGAAAATATTATTTTTTTAAAAGCCAGAAACTAATTCGAAATATTTTCTTTTCTCTGTTTTTTCTAATATTTAGTGAAAAATTCCCAGCATTGCAAATGCAATTTTTGTAAATAATATTAAAAAAATTTTAAATTTATTTGCTTTAGAAAAATTTGGTTAATATTCTTAAGTAGAGTTTTTAATTTTCATAAAATATTGGTTTTCTTTAAGATTTTATTTTTAAGAAATTTATTAGATATTCTTCAGTAAGTTTTTTTAAAAAAGGTTAAATCAAACATTGTTTTGACGAAGAAAATTGAAGAAGGAGATCTTAAGGTCGCACTTGCCCAAAAGAAAATTTTTTAACACACAAAGTGTCAAAGAATCTTAAGACAAAGTATAACCGTGACGTGAGTGTGGACAGACTTAGAAAACTTTTTTCATTAAAATATTTTAATTTGTTTGCATTGTGTTGATCTACGGATTTCAAACTAATGAGAATAAAGTATACGTTGATGGAAACCACTAACTCTGTTATCATTATCATCACCATCGTCTTCATTAACGTGAAAACCCCCCACCAATTGCACAACAACCCCGTAACCGCTTTGGTAATCACGTTGTTATTAAGGATGATGTAGATGATGATGCTAAAGACGATGCCTACATCCATGCCAACGTTCATGGAAATGGTGATGACTGCGACTGTAACTGTTATTGTGACGATGATTAAAAGACGTTGGTTTATATTTTATTTTTGCTTTCTTTACTAAAAACAAAGGAAATTTCCTTATTGTTTTATGGCAAATTCTTATCAAATGGTAAATGTAACGTTAAATTGTGTTTTCACTTTAATGTCATCGTTGTCGTTTTACACTTCATTTATGTTCGCGATTTAAATGGTTTTCCTTCAAAAAAGTATTATTTTGAAATATTATGGTTTTCCTTGGTTGCTTTTTCAAAACTTTTTCCATTTTGCTGTTAGGAGAAATAGTTTTAAAGTGAATTTAATTCACTATTACCATTAACAACAGCCGCAATATTTAAGCTAGAAGAAACCAAACTTTAAATTAAATTATTTTTTTTGATACTTAAAATTATTTCTTTAAAAAGTTTTTTAAAATTTGCGTCAAAATAATGTATTAAACTTAGTAAATTGTATTTTTCATTTTAGACAAAAGTATCTTCTGTTTCTAAGCAAAACTTAAATTAAATTTTTTAAAAATAATGCCAAAAATTGCTGCGACTGTGTCAAAATGTAAAGTTTTTGTATTGTTAATATAAAACAAATCAACAGTTTTGGCAAGTGCAGGCAGCAGTTGCTGTTACTAACATTTTATTTATTTTGATTAAGTCAAAAGCATAAAATATTTTAATTCCAAAGAAATAAAAGAGGTAAAGGAAGTGTGCATTAAGTTTAAAAAAATTGTAACAAGTGGTAATCAAATGGTCCATTAAAATAAAAAGGAAATATTTTTGTTAATCTTCAACAAAATTTTAAAATTTTTATAAACTTTACAAATCTGCTATTCAGTCGCATCATATTTGTTGAAAAATTTTTCGGAGTTATTTTTTTTCTATTCAAAAATTATTTGTATTTGTGTAGGACATAACGAGCCACATGGCATATTCATGTGGTTATTTACAGTCATCCCTGGGGAAGGATAAAATACCCAAATAGCCATATGAGCTACTTAAGGCATACTTGTTTACCCCAGAGAACGTAATTCGAACATGCGAGTACTTTAATATACTTTTTTTCTCTGTAACGTTGAAGTCAATCCAAAGCTTCAGGCTTGTAATAAGAACTTCAATATTCTTCAGCCTCTTTTTATTTAGATAAAAGAGACCCCTAAGATGTCTCAAAGTGAGTGTTAGCCAGTTACTTTTTCTAAGTTCTGCATATATGTTCGTCAGTCAAACTTGTCCCAGTGAGACAGCAGTGTATGTATCCAGCGAAATTGCGTGCGCAGGATCAGAAGAAATAAACTTGTCTTCATTATTTCCGTATCCTTGCATCAATACAAGGGTGATATTAATGTAAATCGACATCTTGTTTAAGGATGTTCACCAGTTTCTAACAAATTGTATTTTTGAGTAAGCATCAGTAACCCAAAAATGGTGAGTTAACACGGCGAAATTACCAATATTTTTACCAAATATCCCTTGAAGATACGATTCCAATTTTAAGATGTCGAAAAGGCTTTTGATAACTTAAACGTAAGAATAGCTGCTGGGTTTGAAGTAATCAGTAACAAAATATTTTAAAAGCTACATTTACAGAAAATAAAATTTATCATTTTTTTTTGTATGCCATATTACATCTTAAAAACTTCTTGCCAGTATGCCAAGTGGAAGGAAGAATCTTGAATGCCTATGACCGATAAAAGATGGCGACAACTGCAATCCCAACTACAAAATACAAAGTACAATCGAACAAGCCCACAGGGTGGTACAGGGCGTAAATAGCATACGAGCAGACTAAAAATTGATCTCCGTTTTTTATAGATACCCCTCAAGCATTTAATAAGGCTTGAAATTAAGAACTGTTAGCTAAATATTAGCTAAAACTGCTTGTTAGAATTTTATATTCTTTAAAGTACAAAGCTGTACTGTAGGTCATTATCAAAGAAGGTGATAACATAAGTTATACTTAACTAATTGAGGTTGGCAATAACTCAAGGTTTTATTCTAGGACTAGTCTCTTCCTACTTTACACAGCAAACATGCCAACAAACAAGACCATAGTCAAGTTCATTTTACCTACATCTTGATATCACATTTAGATCTTCTAGTATTTAACTGCCCAGAAATTTGTTTCTTCTGATAGCTAAAGTTGACATTTCAGAGAAAACTAAAACAAGTTTCCCCTTTTTTCTGTTATCGCAACTAAGAAAGTGGTCGTAATAGGGGAGTTGAAATCTACTTGCGTGCTACTGACCATCCAGTGACCAATTGGAACCAATATTAATTTGGATATATCCCTTCAATCACGTCCCAATAGCAAGATCGTACGCCCATAATCAAAGGAGGTACAAAACCTACTCCCAGACCGAAAGTGTTTCAATATCGCTCTCTTGATAGCCTCAAGAGGAGTTGCGACTGACTTCACATAAGACATATGTAGAGAAGCTTTAAGCCCATTTGCCAGTGCTATTATATAGACGGCCCAGCCTTGACTCCTCCTTACACTGGTGTACCAGTAGCAGTGTGCAATCTGAGTAAGCAAACGAAGCGCCGCATTGGCTGAACGAATCAATTATTAAAAAAATATGTAAAAAAAAATCCTTTAGAACCGCAGCCAATTAGCCACTTTGCCAATCACTGATAGTTGAGTGTATCATATACTACACACACCGGGTAGTCTAAAAAACTCCTGATTATGGTTTGTGCAATCGATTAAGCTCCAGCTGCACCAGTTCTCCTTTCAGATACGTATGAAAAGATGGTTCTCCCTACCTTTCTCTCTGAGATATTTAAAGGAAATTTTCATAGATTAAAACTTTCGGTGTTGAGTAGACAATAGAACTGAAACCAGACCAAACATTCCAATAATGATGATTCGCTTTTTGTCCCCATTCACCCACAGCATGCAGTCTTATCGCAGATCTTAGCACAATCTTAATTGACATGAGCCAATTGAATAGTCGGCTGCTATAAAAAATTACATTTTGGACCTGGTTTTCCTTATTTGCAGAAAATTTGTGCCAGATTAAAAATCTTCAACCTGGCTTTAAATACAAGGAAGAGATTTGGTTCCTCCATTATCCTATAAGGCCAAATGTCAGTGACACTCCATTCAGTTTCGGAGTGTAAAATGAACGAATCTTGTATCTGTTTGTTAATATAACTAACTCCGTTTTGAAGTGATTAAGTATGGAAAGCTCAAAGAAAGTTCTTAAGTCCTGCAGGCCATACGCTTATTTCAAAGATAGACTTTTTGTGCGACCATAGAGAAAAATTTTTTGGAAATTCGGGGAGTTTCACAAAATATTCTGTATTGGGGACAAATGTTCATAATTTTTTTTGTACAATAATCAAGTCAGCTATATCTTGTAAAATATCATGCATAAAAAAATCTGACTCTCTCCTGTGAAAATCTTGGCAGTGACATAAAAAGTGTTCCAATGGCTCACTATTCCCTGCATATCTTTTAATTACTATTGTTCGCAGCCATCATCTCATGGTGGTGTGTTTGTGTAAGTTTGAGTGACACTTGATAGATTTAGGTTTCCTACGTCTAAACATTTCTCTAATTTGATCCTGATTTAGGCCACCATAAATGGGTCATATTAGAGGTAATTATATATTATCATCTTGTTTTGCAGCATAATTGCTCTTATGGAACTAAAGCTTTTTGAATTGGTGCTCATACCTTTTGGAGCTGAGTGTGCACTGAGCCAGGACACACCTGGACCTTCGATTGTGTGGTTATGCTTTGACCAAAGAGCAGAAAAAATATCGGTCTTTGGCTTTTTCACAAGCTTACCCAATACCCTTTTTCCTATCAATCTAGAACCATCTTTGTTGCAACACGTTCCTGCAGACGTGTGTCCCAAAATCCCGCTCAAGTAGGATAATCTGGTATCAGCGCAGGGCAATTAGTTTTGGCCTCCTCTTGGGTATATGGACGGAAAACTAAACTGTTTCAATATAACCCTTCAGTGTGCTTAAAAGTCTTTGAGGGTATTACTTGTAAGCCTCTATAATCCATTCCCTGTTCCCTGCGTGCGGCACGTCTTATAGTGTATGCAGGTTTAAAAAGACTTCATTGTTTATAAACTTTGTAAATTTAACTGGCTATTAAATTTTATGTGCATCGTTACTTTTATATTTTTTCAATAAAAGGAGTAGAGCTTTTAATCGAAAGCAAACTAAACCTAGCACATATATTTCTCTAAGATTGCTTGCACAATTTACAAATATAAAGTCATTACAAACGAATATCTTTCTTATATTTTATAAAACTTTGTTAGCACTTTTTCCAAAACTTCAAATGCAATAACATTAAAAGCCGAAAATGAAAATAAGGATAATATTTTTACCGGAAAATTGCAATAAAATTTATGTGTCTCTAGGCTAAGACTCGTTTCGTTTAGCAATATTTTCTGTTAAATAATAGAAAAGGAAAAATAAAAATACATTCAAGAATTTAAAAGTACTAGATAACTATTTACTTTTTCAATAATAAAGTGCGTTTGCAAAAGGAATTCCTTTAAAGTTAAAAAAAATATCTAAATAAAAGAAATTTTAATGAAGAAAAAAAATCTCCAAATTCATAAACCAAAATGCAAATGTTAATAGAAACAAAGCAAACCCAACAATACACAAATATGTAGGAAAAAGCCATACATATATGAAGAATTTATGTGTAAATATTTAGTGAAATACTAAATCATTTTTTTAAATAATAAAACAGAAATTTAAATTATTATTTTCAAATGTAAAAGTATGTGATTGTTACTAGTAAGAATTTACATACAAACGTGCAAACATATTTGTAATATAAATCTAAATCTGAATTTGTAGTCATTTAAGATAAAAAATATTTTATTATTTTACTTAAAGCTGCCAACATCAGCATAAAATTAGTTTTACTTAGTTTTTTTGTTTCTTATTTTATTTTTTTCTTTCCGCAAACAGTTTTTCTTTAGGATATGGACAACTGAATGATTAAATGGTTGACTGAATAAATGAATTCATAAATACTTTTGCTTCTACTTATGCACATGCATTAAGTTATGTAGAATTATTTAGAAATACTTAGTAATGTATTGCTTAAGGCTAGAAAGTTATAATATATGCTTTAGCTTTTCTTTTCCTTTTTCATAATTTTTACTTGGTTCCTGGACACGAGTTCTATTTTGATAAATTTCCTTAAAAAAATTTTCCTCCCACAATTATGCAGTAAATAATATGTTACTGTTTTTGTGTATGTGTGAGTTTCTAAAATTATCAAAAACATTTTAAGAAGTTTTTTCCTAATCTTTAATTTTTTATCTTTATCTTAAAGGATATGGCAGGATTTAGTACAAACTAAAATTTTTCTATTTTTTTAAATATATGAATAATTTTTACATTTATTTGCATATAATTTATTATTGACTCTTTGTTGTTTATGCAAACTAAAGCCATGTAGAACTTATATCGGTTCAGTTTTCAAAATTAAGTTAATTAGTTTCAATGGTTTCATCTAAGAGTAGCAGTATCCTTCCTCTTTAAACGAGTGTGTTCTTTATATTGTTAGACGTTTCAAACAGGTGGATTAGGATGTGTTTCCAGTTTATTGAAATAACTGTCCACATAGTTTAGGATTTTACCTTTAACTAGTGGAACTTGAAGCTCCTCGTGGACGTTACATACCAAGGAGCACTAGTTTTCATTCTTAAAATCTTGTTTTGACGGCGTTGAATTTTGCCTCTGTTAGAAGTGGAAGAAGTGCCCTATAATTGCATCCCGTAGCACCAAATTGGTTTAAAAATTAAGTTTTAGAGCAGACGTTTGCAATCAAGACGTCGCACAGAGTTTCTGTCAGGTAGCCAAGAAATTTGAGCAGCTATGAGCTTAGTTTATGTCAACCTCGCGCTTTTATGCAACTTTTACGATCAATGTGAATATCAAAATGTTTCGTCTTAAATTGATGAGGCACTATATGGCTGCTATAGTTTTACAAATTTCTATGAGATTAAAATTATTGACTAAAAGGTTTAGTTTGTTTAACAGACTTTCATGCCAAACTTTATCGAAAACTTTAGAGACATTTATGAAAAGAGCGGAACAGTACTTCTTTTCTTCAAAGGCTTTTCTTATAACCTGTACCAATCTTAGAGTTTGATCGACGGTATTATGTTGAATTCTAAAGCCGAATTGGTAGCTTAGAATGCAGTTGTTGTCATTCAGGATCGGAGTCAGCTCATTTTTCAGCTGTTTTTTAAACAATTTTGACATAGTTGGAACAAACTTAGAGGCTCATAAGTTTTTACCTTCGAAGGATCTTATCCGGACTTAGGAATCACCTTAACTAAGGCAACTTAATATACTGACGAGAAATGTTCAAGTCGTTATATGGCGTTAAAAATTATTATTATAGGAATTGTTCATTTTGCTATACAAGGTAGCTATAAGAGCATTTTGTTGCTTATTTTGTCAGGGACAAGAGCTTTTTCAACATTCCAGTTATCGATAGGAGAATCGTTTTTCAATGGGACGTCTAGCAGTTGTGGGCGCAAATTTACTAATTTCAGTATATGTATTGGGAGTTAGCACGTATTTTAAATGGCTTGCGAGCAGATCGCATTTTTCTTCGTCGTTTCTTGCCCAGGGTTCTTTCAGATAACGCAATGGTGGATTTTCGATAACGGGTCTTTATGTTTTGCTGATCACCACAGTGAATAATTCGTCTAAAAAATATAGTCTAGACCCTTAGTATATATAATCAGGACTAGACAGAATCTTTCTGTAACTACCTTTACACGGCAAAGTGTGAACTATTTCTTGGATGGCCTGGATTTAAAGAAACTATCTAAGGTGGATATATGTGTCTGTAACTTTAAGCGCAACAAGGGTTGCATTTCAACTGAAGATCGACAAAGCGTTGATTCATATTCAAAACCGTTAAAACATATCAATCTTCCGTTCTATATTTTTGAGTATTGGAAATGGTTCTTGAATTTCCCATCAATGATTGTATGGTGTTTTGTTAGCTTTGCAAACCCCAACATGCCTAGTCAAAGGTCAAATGGGTAGAGAGGGCTCTGCGCTCAGCAATTCTGCAGGTTCAGATAGCCCTTCTCCTTGGTTAATATGTAATGGAAGGTTTTTTATAGGGGTTTTGAACAATGTGACCATATTTGCGATCATTGGAAGCGTGATAGAAGCAAAAACAGCCCTAATCAACATTTAGTCAAAAACTGTCTCCCTTAAGCGAAAGATTATGTAAATACCTAAGAAACCTCTAAGAAACACCCCCAGACAAAAAATAATTTTTTCTTTTTTATAGGCACAAATTGTTCACTAGAATATAAGTGCGCACCAAGACTAAATAAAACACGTCTGTTACCAAAGGGATACACAAAGAATTTTAGAGTCATATTGGCCAGTAAGCTATCGTGTAGGCTCTGCAAAAAATGTAGAGAGGACAAAGAATTTTTTGCTCATTTTTCCGCATCCGATCTACACTGCATTGGTCAGGCCTATCTTGTTTTATGGAAAAGTCGCACGGACGAATACACTTGCAAAACAAATTAACCGCATGCATTATGAGAGCACAAGGAGATTTGCTTTACTGGGTAAAACTGGCGATCGACGTTGCACCCCTACAGAATCGTGGTATAAAATATTGGATTTGAAAATTTCAAAAATTTATTTGGGTGCAAAGGTAATTCGAAGAGGTCTGCGAACTAATTGCGGTGAACTAGACAATTCACGTAGTTGTTCAATGGTCATGGCTTCATGTCCTTTATTTCTTTCAAACATAGAATGTAGTAGTCAAAATGTCTGCTTATCTTGCCTTGTAATCCTTAAATAATGATTTTTTTAGTTCAGACAATATCCGCAAACCAGACATGTTCATTAATTGTTCAAGTATACAAAGTGAACACTACTAAATTCACAGACTTAAAGTGATGAAACCAGCTGCGAAAAAAGGATTCCAATTGCTTGTGGTGCTTCACTTGAAATCAAGACAGATCTTAGTTAATGTTACTTTATGTAGTCTTCCAAGTTACAGAGGATTGTTGCGACTGGCCAGTAATTGTTCAAGGTTTTGTAATATTCTGGGAAGTATACCATCTGTTCAAAACATTACATGTCATTTTCCAGTGACTAATCACATGAAGACAACTTGTATTTATATTGTCCAGAACTTGAAGAACATATTAAAAGTTGGCAAAAAGAGACTAATTTGGTAACACTATGGACTTCAAGGTTAGGTTGTATATGAGAATTCAACACAAGCCACCCTAACCTTATCTAACCTAACCTAACCAAACCTAACCTAACCAAACCTAACTTAACTAACACTATTGTGTCTACCGGATATTAGAATAACTTAAAGAATGTAAGAAGATAGTCTGAGGAGAGCAGTGTCTTCTCCAGATAGTGTGGTTATATTGAAGAGTTTCACCAGAAAGTATTTTAAAAAAGTTTTGATGAACCTCTTCTAATAGACACGAAGCTGTAGCTTCCTTTTGGAGGCGAGTTTCTGAATATCAAAACGAACCGTAATTTCTTAAACTATGAAAAGAACCACGGAGGCAAATTTGGGGAGTAATAATTTGTTCTTTTGCTTTCAGAAACTCAAAAACAGAATATAGTTTAGTTTTACTTAATAGGTATACTCACTCTATAGCTACGTATAGATGTTTGAACTGGTGCGATCTCGTCTTACAAAATTTCAAATTTTTAATGCTGAAAAGAAAAAGTGATTCGGCTTGTGTTACATGAACAATCAAAAGAACTTCGTAAATTGCTATGTACAATATGAGGTGCTTTATTTTTAAGGTGAATTACAGTCAAACATGCTAAAAATTTTAAGGTATTCATAAGCTTAATTAGGCCCTGACAACATGTTGATGGAGATAAGGATATTTTTAAAAATCTAGCTTTAGTCACAATATCTAGAGCTTACGCAGGCAATGAAAATGTTTCAACAGGAAAAATCAATGAACAAATCTGGTCCTACTTAACAAGAGAGGGCACCAGTATACACTAATGGGTTGAAGATGGTAACTGGAAAACTTGGGATGTCCGCAAATAATTCTTCACATTGGCGTCTCCAACAGTTGCAAGTATAATAACTACGTCGCCGTTTCCTCTTTTTTGTGAATTCTGTGGGAAAGAATAATACTTTAGTGCCTGAGGTTATATTGCATGCCTTTGGATAAAAGTTGGCAAATCTGTAACCCAAATGAAAGTTTCGAAACGGCTTTAAAAATTAGAAAAAAAATTAAAAACATGAATGTTTAAGGAAAAACACATGTTAAGAATTTTTTTTAAATTAAACTTGTTGCTTGCCTTAAATAACAGTCAGTTAACGTAAATGTTCCCTTGTTTATTAACAGGGTGGCTGATGAAAGGTTAGGTAAGGTTAGGTAGAGAAGGCATCTGCGGAAGTAATAAAGTAATAGTTGTGCAGCCCACTTGGGTCCGTTTCCTCGGTCCCTTTGTGATACCTGGGGAAGAGAAAAGCAGAAGAAGAAAAACGTAAATTAGGTTAGATCAATAGAAATAAAGAAAGAGTGTTAGAAGGAAAGTTATGATGTATGGTCAGCAGTAGTCGTCCCATACTGGCCGCTGATAAAGGACGCCAGGTTGGTGATGCCAATGTTGGCCACGTTCGACAGGCCATTCAGTCTACCGATACCAAAGTGCCTGATCCGAATGTCCTCCAGTGCCGGACAAAAGCACAAGAAGTGCTGTACGCTTTCAGTCTCCTCTTCGTCTTGACAGCTTCTATAGAAGTCGTTCCAGGGCAATCCCAATCTTTCGGCATGGGTGCCTGGCTGATGAAAGCCGCTACCAAAAAAAAAAATCTCTGATAAGTTGTCGCACCAGTGTCACAGAGGGTGAAGGCCATTTGAATTCAATTATTTTATAAGCTTCATGAACTTATCTTATCAAAAAGTTATTTATTTGTTTTGGTAGCAGCTCTTATCAGACACCCTGTATATAAGCTTAAAAATATTAAACATTCCTGCTGATTTCTTCAATTATTTTTAAAAGCGATAACAATAATGATGGTCATGATGGCAAACCATCCTCATTTTCTTATCTAAACATTTTAAATGATACTACTTTTTCACAAATACTCTTTAGCTTTACAAATTCTAACACATATATTCACTTACATACTTGCATGCACTTAGTAACCGCTAACTCAGTTATTTACTAAAACACTCATTCAGCTTTTGGGTCACTTAGTCACTATGACTGTCAATTTGTTGTCTTGACTTTTAATATTTAGTTGATTTCGAAAGCTTGTCTCCGTTTAGTTTGTTCATATTGTCATTCAGCCTGTCAGTCAGTTGGTGAGTGTATTGTACTAAATGATGGCCTGGGTTAAATGCTGTTGTCTATTCTTGGTTAGAAATAGTTTTTCAACTGATTGCATTTCACATTATTTCAACATTTTCACACAATCATAAAATTATTGACAGCAACATTACTAACAATATGAGAGAATTGCTTTGACCGTTTTCTTGCAATTATATGAGTGACTGTCAGTGTAAATTTGTATTTCGTTTTTATGCAGATAAAAGAAAATGTGTTCTCAAGTTTAAATGTGGCAAAAGTTGTTTTAAAGAACTGAGTTTTAAATTTGTTCTGTTTAAAGCTATTTTTTTTTTTTGATAAAGATAATCATTTCTTTAAAACAATAATTGCAAAATACTGCCTACATGTCGAAAATGTTAATCATTATATTGTTTTGCCTAAAAATTTAGGTGGCAATAAAGGTTGTTGTTAAAAACTCCTGGTGTTATTTATAGAGTTGGTAAACGGTCAAATTAAGCTGCTAATTTTTTGGCTTATATTAGAAATTTTATGAAGGGTTGAGTTTAATGAGGTCCATTTAATTATTCGCCTCTTACACCGCAAAAGAAGGGGATATCACGGGGTGGGTAACTAGAAAGTGTGGAATCCACGACATTTTGGGATATCAAAATATCAATAACACTAAACTAAGTAATCCCCTATTGCTGGTAAAATTTACTGGGATCAGTTTATTATAAAGTACCTGACACAACGTGTTTATTTGGCGAAAGAATTTGCTGAAAAATGTGTGAACATATATAAAGTCATCATAGTAGACCATGGGAATGCTCAGGTAAATGTTGTAGTACGGGGAGTCTGGTGGCAGACATATATTTTTAAATTTAAATAAAAACGTAATAATTGACACAAAGTTTTATTAAGAGTATTGAACAATAAATTTTATTTTGTAAGAGCATGTCATCCAAACGTCTTCCGTCAAGTTTAACACATTATTCAAAATGGAGCATTGTGTTTTGCTCCACACGCTGCAGTGAACTTGGCTTAATTGAGCAGATTTCTCGACGAATATTTTATCTTAATGCCATAAGAAATTGAGGATTGTCATTAAAAACTCCGTGGTTGCTAGATCGGGCGATTGATCTCTTTTTAGGGGAAATTTTCCCGAAGCAAATTCATTAAAGCTCTGGCTGTGTGTGCAGTCGCCCCACCTTGTTTTAACCACTTATTTAAAGAACAAGATTGATAATTTCGCAGGTTTGGCAAGAGCATTCCGTGATTTTCATCGTTGACATTCGTCGCCTGGCCTTGAGAGTTTTCGAAAAAAAAACGGTTTAATTATCTCATTTTACCCTTGGGCAATGCAAAAGATTTTGATGTTTTTATCCAGGGATGTAGGTTTGAGGATACCAGTAACTGCTGTTGAGCTTGTTGGCGTGGCCGTTTAATTCAAAATGAGCCTCATCGCGCCAAAAAAATGGGATTTACAATACAAAAACCGTTCAACATCGCTTCACTAAAATGTTTGCGTAAATCAATGTCATTTTCTTTCAGTTCTTGAACGATTTGAATTCCACAAGGATAGCACTTCAGCTGCTTTTTTAAAATTCCTTGTATAATCGCTTTTGGAAGTCCCAGTGAGGCTGCTCTGTTTCGTATCGAGGCTGCCTTAAATCAGTTAATTGTTTTCGGGAGTCCTTAAAAATCGACTGGCCTTTGGCCTTGGGACATTCATAGCTAAAGCAGTTACGCAGAATTTCAGCACCCACAAGCGAATTGAATTTACACTCGGTCTATCACGTATTTGCCGAATACCGAACTTTGGATAAAATTTTTGACGAGAAATTAAATAAGAAATCAAACGCGCGATGCTCACTCGACCACTGAGACATCGTGACTGAAAAATCCGCACAGTCGATCATTTTAACGGCGCCATACTTCCTCCGCATCATTTATTCCTTTTTGAAATAATCGTATTTAAAAATATTAATTTGCTACCAGACACCCTGTACTTGCTTAAAACTTTTTAATAGAAATTTAAATTTGCTTTACTTAGGAAAAGGGTACTCTAACTGGGCTACATTTATCCTTTGCTCATTAAGTTGAGAAATTTGCTTGACCAAAAATCTGTATGTTGCCACCCAGATGGGAAATGGTCATATATATAAGTAAATAATAATTTGAGCAAATTTATGCATAACAACTGCATAAAACATGTTCGTTTACAAAACTAATTTTTCCTATACTTTCTACAAGAGTGTAGCCAGAAAAACCAATCAGGATAAGAAAAGGCGGAAAATTTATGTTATGTAACACGGTTAGAAATTTCTACGTTGGAAACGCTCGTTTTAGTAAAAAGAGTTTTTTGAATCTCAATTTATATTGATTGTAGACGGTTTTAAGTATTATGCCAATATCTAGTAGATATGGAAATTTATATATTTCTGTTCATGCATACACACATACAACAAGATATGCATTTAAACACTTAAAACTTTATCGTTTGATAAGAAATTCAGCCAAGACTTTCCGCAATATCAAAATCTAAAGCAACAATAATAACAAAAAAAAGCCAATTACTAAAGTGGTAAGCCTAAATGCAATATGTTGTCGGAAAAGTTTTTGTAACACCATTTAATAATTTTAAGAGAAGATGCAAAATACTTTTACAAAGAACAATTTGTAAAGCAATTATAATAATACAATATCAGAATTGAAAAATGGAAAACTTTTTATAAACAAAAGACATACACACACATCTACACACACAAACATATCGCATGGAAGAAGCGGTGAATATTATCAAGGATAAAGTTTTAAAACTTATAAATTAAACTTAAGAAAAAAGTGTGTAAAAGTATTTAAACACTTAAAGACGGTGTAAATGTTTTAACAAATGGCCCATAATTTAACACTTCATTCAAAAAAAATATTTTTTTTTATTATTTGAACTTAAGTACAATTGAACAATTTATGATTTCAGTTATATAATCATTTCTGTTATTCTAGAATATAAAGACACTGCTCTATTGAAAATATAATTGATTATAGTTGCAATTATGTGAAACTAAAAACATAAGTAGAAATCTTAAGAATAAATGAATTGGATTGTGTCTGAAATAAAATAAAAGCAAAAAGGAAAAATTGCAATTATTTATCATCTGGTGACTTAAGAATAGTCATAAGATACTTGGGTAAGATTTCATTGTTAACAAAAACAAAATGGCATCCTCAATTACTTCTGTGAGTATGTAGACTATTTATTATTTGTTTATAAATATGTATGCAGTTTTATACTTCGTAATTATTTTTAAACCTGCACAAACTTTATCGAAAATGGCTTCAGATTTTAGTTTAACAAACAAAACAACATATTTCTATAATACTAATTAAGAATGATTTTTATTTACTAAAAAAAAAAATTTAGTTGAAAAGTGTGGTATAGTAAATTTTGCTTTAGGTCCTCAATTTTTCGTTTATAAATAAAGCCTAGGTTTTTTGAAGATGTTTTAAAGGGGGAAAAATTTACTTTATTTACATTCCAATATTTCGATCTGCCTTGAAGATCATCTGCAAGGGTCTAACAAAATTGAACAAAAATATAAAAATTATTATTAAAAACAATACCAACCGAAAACTTTTTACAAAAATTAAATGCTAATAAAACAGTATTCACTTTTAACAAATATATATGGTCACAGCTAGTTAAAAAACTTCTTTTCTTGCTGTTATCTTATTAAAAACAAATATTTTTTCCGCATTTCTCCGTGTTACTCATTTTCTGGAATATTAATTACAGGCAGCATCTCTAGCGTTAGTTAAAATTTACATTTGCCTACCAAATATAAGAACATTAAAAGGCGAAACAGACTTTAACGGGTTATTAATAATTTTCTCTCATACAAGCCGCCAGGACCTAATGGCATATTGCCATACTTGCTACAAAGTGCAAAGAGACACATTATTCGGCCCAATAAAGTGGAAAAATTAAAAAACCCGCTTGTTACCAAGGTCAGTAAACGGGTCCATGAAACTTCTGTCTCTTAGACCTTTACCTTTTAATTTTAAAATTCTAGAATGACTCATAAAATCAAAAGAGCAACGAATAGAAAGTTCTTCGTACCCTTCCAGTTGTCAACATTCTAACATTGCTTATACGGATGATGTTGTTTTAGTACAAGTTTATTTGAGGTTAAGTTGAACTGGCTGGTTCCGAAGTCTCCACATAGACTCTTTGGATTTTTCGTGTTACCAGACAAGAAAAAACGATAACCAGTTTAACTAAATCGATGTAACAAAATACAAGATGCTCCACACTTTTTTGCAAATGTCAGAAACGCTGTCTTATCAACCTTAGTTATTTCCTCCAGGTCTTGAAACAAATAAGATCCTTAATTGTTTTTTCTACAGTGCACTACAGAATCTATAATCATCGCTGCTTTTTTGGAATGAACAATTTAAGCAATAATTACGTTTTATCATCCTTACTACAACTGCACCTTCACAAAGACAAAGGACACCCGGAAGCGAGAAGCGAAAAGCGAAAGCTAGAAGCGAAAAGCGAAAGCGAGAAGATAGAAGCGAAAAGTGAAAATCGAGAAGCGAGAAGCAAAATGCAAAAAGCAAAAAGCGAAAAGCAAAAAGCGAAAAGCGAAAAGAGGGAAGCGAAAAACGAGAAGCGAAAACCGAGAAGCGAAAAGCGAGAAGCGAAAAATGAATAGCGAGAAGCGATAAGCGAGAAGCCATAAACGAAAAGCGAGAAGCGAAGGGCGAGAAGCGAAAAACGAAAAGCGATAAGCGAAAAGCGAGAAGCGAAGAGCGAAAAGCGAGAACCGAAAAGCGAGAAGCTAGAAGCGAAAAGTGAGAAGCGAGAAGTGAAAAGCGAGAAGCGAAAAGCGAAAAGCGAGAGGCGAAAAGCGAAAAACGAGAAGCGAGAAGCAAAAAGCTACTGCTACAGCGAAAAGTAAATAGCGAAAAGTGAGAAGCGATAAGCGATAAGCGATAAGCGAGAAGCGAAAAGCGAGAAGCGAAATGCGACAAGCGAGAAGCGATAAACGAGAAGCGAAAAGTTAGAAGCAACAAGCGAAAAGCGATAAGCGAGAAGCGATAAGCGAAAAGCGAAAAGCGAGAAGCGATAAGCGAAAATCGAGAAGCGAGAAGCGAAAAGCGAGAAGCGAGAAGCGAAAAGCGATAAGCGAGATGCGAAAAGCGAAAATCGAGAAGCGAAAAGCGAGAAGCGAAAAGCGAGAGGCGAAAAGCGAGAAGCGAAAAGCGATAAGGGAAAAGCGAGAAGCGAAAAGCGAGAAGCTAAAAGCGAGAAGCGAAAAGCGAGAAACGATAAGCGATAAGCGTGAAGCGAGAAGCGAAAAGCGAGAAGCGAAAAGCGATAAGCGAGAAGCGAAAAGCGAGAAGCGAAAAGCGAGAAGCGAAAAGCGAGAGGCGAAAAGCGAAAAGCGAGAAGCGGAAAGCGAGAAGCGATAAGCGAGAAGCGAAAAGCGAGAAGCGAAAAGCGATAAGCGAAAAGCGAGAAGCGAAAAGCAAGAAGCGTAAAGCGAGAAGCGAAAAGCGAGAAGCAAAAAGCAAAAAGCGAGAAGCGAAAAAGGATAAGCGATAAGCGAGAAGCGAAAAGCGAGAAGCGAAAAGCGATAAGCTTGAAGCGAGAAGCGAAAAGCGAAAAGTGAGAAGCGAAAAGCGAGAAGCGAAAAGTGAGAAGCGAGAAGCGAAAAATCAGAAGCGAAAAGCGAAAAGCGAGAAGCGAAAAGCGAAAAGCGAGAAGCGAAAAGCGAGAAGCGAAAAGCGATAAGCGAGAAGCGAAAAGCGATAAGCGAAAAGCGAGAAGGCGAAAAGCGAGCAGCGAAAAGCGAGAAGCGAAAAGCGATAAGCGATAAGCGAGAAGCGAAAAGCGAAAAGTGAGAAACGACAAGCGAGAAGCGATAAGCGATAAGCGATAAGCGAAAAGCAAGAAGCAAAAAGCGAGAAGCGAAAAGCGAAAAGCGAGAAGCGAGAAGCGAAAAGCGAGAGGAAAAAAGCGAGAAGCGATAAGCGAAAAGCGAGAAGCGAGAAGCGAAAAGCGAGAAGCGAGAAGCGAAAAGCGAGAAGCGATAAGCGATAAGCGAAAAGCGAGAAGCGAAAAGCGAGAAGCGAAAAGCGAGAAGCGTAAAGCGAGAAGCGAAAAGCGAGAAGCGATAAGCGAAAAGCGATAAGCGAAAAGCGATAAGCGAAAAGCGAAAAGGGATAAGCGAAAAGCGAGAGGCGAAAAGCGAAAAGCGAAAAGCGGAAAGTGAGAAGCGATAAGCGAAAAGCGATAAGCGAAAAGCGAAAAGCGATAAGCGAAAAGCGACAGGCGAAAAGCGAGAAGCGATAAACGAGAAGCGAAAAGTGAGAAGCGACAAGCGAAAAGCGGAAAGCGAGGAGCGAAGAGCGAGAAGCGAAAAGCGAGAAGCGAAAAGCGATAAGCGAGAAACGAGAAGCAAAAAGCGAGAAGCGAAAAGCGAGAAGCGAGAAGCGAGAAGCGAGAAGCAAAAAGCGAAAAGCGATAAGCGATAAGCGGAAAGCGAGAAGCGAAAAGCGAGAAGCGATAAGCGATAAGCGGAAAGCGAGAAGCGAAAAGCGAGAAGCGAAAAGCGAGAAGCGAAAAGCGATAAGCGAGAAGCGAAAAACGAAAAGCGAGAAGCGAGAAGCGAAAAGCGAGAAGCGAAAAACAAAAAGCGAAAACCGATAAGCGATAAACGATAAGTGAGAGGCGAAAAGCGAAAAGCAATAAGCTTAAAGCGAGAAGCGAAAAGCCAGAAGCGAAAAGCGAAAAGTAAGAAGCGGTAAGCGAAAATCGAGAAGCGAAAAGCGAGGAGCGAGAAGCGAAAAGTGAGAAGCGACAAGCGAAAAGCGAGAAGCGGTAAGCGAAAAGCGAGAAGCGAAAAGCGAGAAGCGAAAAGCGAGAAGCGAAAAGCGAGAAGCGATAAGCAAAAAGCGAGAAGCGAGAAGCGATAGCCGATAAGCGAGAAGCGAAAAGCGAGAAGCGAGAAGCGAAAAGCGAGAAGCGATAAGCGGTAAGCGATAAGCGAAAAGCAAGAAGCGAAAAGCGAGAAGCGATAAGCGAAAAGCGAGAATCGAGAAGCGAAAAGCGAGAAGCATTGAGCGAAAAGCGAAAAGCGATAAGTGAGAGGCGAAAAGCGAGTAGCGAAAAGCGAAAGGCGAGAAGCGAAAAGCGAGAGGCGAAAAGCGAGAAGCGAGAAGCAGAAATCGAGAAGCGATAAGCGAAAAGCTAGAGGCGAAAAGCAAAAGGCGAAAAGCGAGAAGCGATAAACGAGAAGCGAAAAGTGAGAAGCGACAAGCGAAAAGCGAGAAGCGATAAGCGAAAAGCGATAAGCGAAAAGCGAGAAGCGAGAAGCGAAAAGCGATAAGCGAAAAGCGAGAAGCGATAAGCGAGAAGCGAGAAGCGATAAGCGAAAAGCAAGAAGCAAAAAGCGAGAAGCGAAAAGCGAGAAGCGAAAAGCGAGAAGCGAAAAGCGAGAGGCGAAAAGCGAAAAACGAGAAGCGAGAAGCAAAAAGCTACTGCTACAGCGAAAAGTAAATAGCGAAAAGCGAGAAGCGATAAGCGAAAAGCGAAAAGCGAGAAGCGAAACGCGACAAGCGAGAAGCGATAAACGAGAAGCGAAAAGTTAGAAGCGAAAAGCGAGAAGCGATAAGCGAAAAGCGATAAGCGAAAAGCGATAAGCGAAAAGCAAGAAGCAAAAAGCGAGAAGCGAAAAGCGAGAAGTGAAAAGCGAAAAGCGAGAAGCGAAAGCGAGAAGCGAAAAGCGAGAGGAAAAAAGCGAGAAGCGATAAGCGAAAAGCGAGAAGCGATAAGCGAAAAGCGAGAAGCGAAAAGCGAGAAGCGATAAGCGAGAAGCGATAAGCGAAAAGCAAGAAGCAAAAAGCGAGAAGCGAAAAGCGAGAAGCGAAAAGCGAGAGGCGAAAAGCGAAAAACGAGAAGCGAGAAGCAAAAAGCTACTGCTACAGCGAAAAGTAAATAGCGAAAAGCGAGAAGCGATAAGCGATAAGCGAGAAGCGAAAAGCGAGAAGCGAAACGCGACAAGCGAGAAGCGATAAACGAGAAGAGAAAAGTTAGAAGCGACAAGCGAAAAGTGATAAGCGAGAAGCGATAAGCGAAAAGCGAGAAGCGATAAGCGAAAATCGAGAAGCGAGAAGCGAAAAGCGAGAAGCGAAAAGCGAGAAGCGAAAAGCGATAAGCGAGATGCGAAAAGCGAAAAGCGAAAAGCGAGAAGCGAAAAGCGAGAAGCGAAAAGCGAGAAGCGAAAAGCAAGAGGCGAAAAGCGAAAAGCGAGAAGCGAGAAGCGAGATGCGGAAAGCGAGAAGCGATAAGCGAAAAGCGATAAGCGAGAAGCGAGAAGCGAAAAGCGAAAAGCGAAAAGCGAGAAGCGAGAAGCGAAAAGCGAGAAGCGAAAAGCGAGAAGCGAAAAGCGAGAAGCGAAAAGCAAAAAGCGTAAAGCGAGAAGCGAAAAGCGAGAAGCGAAAAGCGAGAAGCAAAAAGCAAAAAGCGAGAAGCGAAAAAAGATAAGCGATAAGCGAGAAGCGAAAACCGAGAAGCGAAAAGCGATAAGCGAAAAGCGATAAGCGATAAGCGAAAAGCAAGAAGCAAAAAGCGAAAAGCGAGAAGTGAAAAGCGAAAAGCGAAAAGCGAGAATCGAGAAGCGAAAAGCGAGAAGCATTGAGCGAAAAGCGAAAAGCGAAAAGCGATAAGCGATAAGCGAAAAGCGACAAGCGATAAGCGAGAAGCGAGAAGCGAAAAGCGAGAAGCGAGAAGCGAGAAGCGAAAAGCGAGAAGCGAGAAGCGAAAAGCGAGAAGCGATAAGCGAAAAGCGATAAGCGATAAGCGAAAAGCAAGAAGCAAAAAGCGAGAAGCGAAAAGCGAGAAGTGAAAAGCGAAAAGCGAAAGCGAGAAGCGAAAAGCGAGAGGAAAAAAGCGAGAAGCGATAAGCGAAAAGCGGGAAGCGATAAGCGAAAAGCGAGAAGCGAAAAGCGAAAAGTGAGAAGCGAAAAGCGATAAGCGAGATGCGAAAAGCGAAAAGCGAGAAGCGAAAAGCGAAAAGCGAGAAGCGAAAAGCGAGAAGCGAAAAGCGAGAAGCGAAAAGCAAGAGGCGAAAAGCGAAAAGCGAGAAGCGAGAAGCGGAAAGCGAGAAGCGATAAGCGAAAAGCGAAAAGCGATAAGCGAGAAGGGAAAAGCGAAAAGCGAGAAGCGAAAAGCGAGAAGCGAAAAGCGAGAAGCGAAAAGCGAGAAGCGAAAAACAAAAAGCAAAAATTGATAAGCGATAAACGATAAGTGAGAGGCGAAAAGCGAGAAGCGAAAAGCAATAAGCTTAAAGCGAGAAGCGAAAAGCCAGAAGCGAAAAGCGAAAAGTAAGAAGCGATAAGCGAAAATCGAGAAGCGAAAAGCGAGAAGCGAGAAGCGAAAAGTGAAAAGCGACAAGCGAAAAGCGAGAAGCGATAAGCGAAAAGCGAGAAGCGAAAAGCGAGAAGCGAAAAGCGAGAAGCGATAAGCAAAAAGCGAGAAGCGAGAAGCGATAACCGATAAGCGAGAAGCGAAAAGCGAGAAGCGAGAAGCGAAAAGCGAGAAGCGATAAGCGGTAAGCGATAAGCGAAAAGCAAGAAGCGAGAAGCGATAAGCGAAAAGCGAGAATCGAGAAGCGAAAAGCGAGAAGCATTGAGCGAAAAGCGATAAGCGAAAAGCGAAAAGTGAGAGGCGAAAAGCGAGAAGCGAGTAGCGAAAAGCGGAAGGCGAGAAGCGAAAAGCGAGAGGCGAAAAGCGAAAAGCGAGAAGCGAGAAGCGGAAAGCGAGAAGCGAGAAGCGATAAGCGAAAAGCTAGAGGCGAAAAGCGAGAGGCGAAAAGCGAGAAGCGATAAACGAGAAGCGAAAAGTGAGAAGCGACAAGCGAAAAGCGAGAAGCGATAAGCGAAAAGCGAGAAGCGATAAGCGAAAAGCGAGAAGCGAAAAGCGATAAGCGAAAAGCGAGAAGTGTAAAGCGAGAAGCGATAAGCGAAAAGCGAGAAGCGATAAGCGAAAAGCGATAAACGAAAAGCGATAAGCGAAAAGCGAAAAGCGAGAAGCATTGAGCAAAAAGCGATAAGCGAAAAGCGATAAGCGATAAATGAGAGGCGAAAAGCGAGAAGCGAAAAGCGAGAAGCGAAAAGCGAGAAGCGATAAGCGAAAAGCGAGAAGCGATAAGCGAAAAGCGAGAAGCGAGAAGCGATAAGCGAGAAGCGATAAGCGAAAAGCAATAAGCGATAAGCGAAAAGCGATAAGCGAAAAGCGATAAGCGAAAAGCGATAAGCGAGAGGCAAAAAGCGAAAAGCGATAAGCGAAAAGTGAGAGGCGAAAAGCGAGAAGCGATAAACGAGAAGCGAAAAGTGAGAAGCGAAAAGCGAGAAGCGTAAAACGAGAAGTGTAAAGCGAGAAGCGAGAAGCGAAAAGTGAAAAGCGACAAGCGAAAAGCGAGAAGCGATAAGCGAAAAGCGAGAAGCAAAAAGCGAGAAGCGAAAAGCGAGAAGCGAAAAGCGAGAGGCGAAAAGCGAAAAACGAGAAGCGAGAAGCAAAAAGCTACTGCTACAGCGAAAAGTAAATAGCGAAAAGCGAGAAGCGATAAGCGATAAGCGAGAAGCGAGAAGCGAAACGCGACAAGCGAGAAGCGATAAACGAGAAGCGAAAAGTTAGAAGCGAAAAGCGAGAAGCGATAAGCGAGAAGCGATAAGCGAAAAGCGATAAGCAAAAAGCAAGAAGCAAAAAGCGAGAAGCGAAAAGCGAGAAGTGAAAAGCGAAAAGCGAGAAGCGAAAGCGAGAAGCGAAAAGCGAGAGGAAAAAAGCGAGAAGCGATAAGCGAAAAGCGAGAAGCGATAAGCGAAAAGCGAGAAGCGAAAAGCGAGAAGCGATAAGCGAGAAGCGAGAAGCGATAAGCGAAAAGCAAGAAGCAAAAAGCGAGAAGCGAAAAGCGAGAAGCGAAAAGCGAGAAGCGAAAAGCGAGAGGCGAAAAGCGAAAAACGAGAAGCGAGAAGCAAAAAGCTACTGCTACAGCGAAAAGTAAATAGCGAAAAGCGAGAAGCGATAAGCGAGAAGCGAAAAGCGAGAAGCGAAACGCGACAAGCGAGAAGCGATAAACGAGAAGAGAAAAGTTAGAAGCGACAAGCGAAAAGCGATAAGCGAGAAGCGAAAAGCGAGAAGCGATAAGCGAAAATCGAGAAGCGAGAAGCGAAAAGCGAAAAGCGAGAAGCGAAAAGCGAGAAGCGAAAAGCGATAAGCGAGATGCGAAAAGCGAAAAGCGAGAAGCGAAAAGCGAAAAGCGAGAAGCGAAAAGCGAGAAGCGAAAAGCAAGAGGCGAAAAGCGAAAAGCGAGAAGCGAGAAGCGGAAAGCGAGAAGCGATAAGCGAGTAGCGATAAGCGAGAAGCGAAAAGCGAGAAGCGAAAAGCGAGAAGCGAAAAGCGAGAAGCGAAAAGCGAGAAGCGAAAAGCAAGAAGCGTAAAGCGAGAAGCGAAAAGCGAGAAGCGAAAAGCGAGAAGCAAAAAGCAAAAAGCGAGAAGCGAGAAGCGAAAAAAGATAAGCGAGAAGCGAAAACCGAGAAGCGAAAACCGAGAAGCGAAAAGCGATAAGCGAAAAGCGATAAGCGATAAGCGAAAAGCAAGAAGCAAAAAGCGAAAAGCGAGAAGTGAAAAGCGAAAAGCGAGAATCGAGAAGCGAAAAGCGAGAAGCATTGAGCGAAAAGCGATAAGCGAAAAGCGAAAAGCGATAAGCGATAAGCGAAAAGCGACAAGCGATAAGCGAGAAGCGAAAAGCGAGAAGCGAGAAGCGAAAAGCGAGAAGCGAAAAGCGATAAGCGAAAAGCGATAAGCGATAAGCGAAAAGCAAGAAGCAAAAAGCGAGAAGCGAAAAGCGAAAAGCGAGAAGCGAAAAGCGAGAAGCGAAAAGCAAGAGGCGAAAAGCGAAAAGCGAGAAGCGGAAAGCGAGAAGCGATAAGCGAAAAGCGATAAGCGAGAAGCGAGAAGCGAAAAGCGAGAAGCGAAAAGCGAGAAGCGATAAGCGAGAAGCGAGAAGCGATAAGCGAGAAGCGATAAGCGAAAAGCAATAAGCGATAAGCGAAAAGCGATAAGCGATAAGTGAGAGGCGAAAAGCGAGAAGCGAAAAGCGAGAAGCGAAAAGCGAGAAGCGAAAAGCGAGAAGCGATAAGCGAGAAGCGATAAGCGAAAAGCGAGAAGCGATAAGCGAGAAGCGAGAAGCGATAAGCGAGAAGCGATAAGCGAAAAGCAATAAGCGATAAGCGAAAAGCGATAAGCGAAAAGCGATAAGCGAGAGGCAAAAAGCGAAAAGCGAAAAGCGAAAAGCGATAAGCGATAAGCGAAAAGCGACAAGCGATAAGCGAGAAGCGAGAAGCGAAAAGCGAGAAGCGAGAAGCGAGAAGCGAAAAGCGAGAAGCGAAAAGCGATAAGCGAAAAGCGATAAGCGATAAGCGAAAAGCAAGAAGCAAAAAGCGAGAAGCGAAAAGCGAGAAGTGAAAAGCGAAAAGCGAGAAGCGAAAGCGAGAAGCGAAAGCGAGAAGCGAAAAGCGAGAGGAAAAAAGCGAGAAGCGATAAGCGAAAAGCGGGAAGCGATAAGCGAAAAGCGAGAAGCGAAAAGCGAAAAGTGAGAAGCGAAAAGCGATAAGCGAGATGCGAAAAGCGAAAAGCGAGAAGCGAAAAGCGAGAAGCGAAAAGCGAGAAGCGAAAAGCAAGAGGCGAAAAGCGAAAAGCGAGAAGCGAGAAGCGGAAAGCGAGAAGCGATAAGCGAAAAGCGAAAAGCGAGAAGCGATAAGCGAAAAGCAATAAGCGAAAAGCGATAAGCGAAAAGCGATAAGCGAGAGGCAAAAAGCGAAAAGCGATAAGCGAAAAGTGAGAGGCGAAAAGCGAGAAGCGATAAACGAGAAGCGAAAAGTGAGAAGCGAAAAGCGAGAAGCGTAAAACGAGAAGTGTAAAGCGAGAAGCGAGAAGCGAAAAGTGAAAAGCGATAAGCGAAAAGCGATAAGCGAAAGGCGAAAAGCGAGAGGCGAAAAGCGAGAAGCGATAAACGAGAAGCGATAAGCGATAAGTGAGAGGCGAAAAGCGAGAAGCGAAAAGCGAGAAGCGATAAGCGAAAAGCGATAAGCGAGAGGCGAAAAGCGGTAAGCGAAAAGCGATAAGCGATAAGTGAGAGGCGAAAAGCAATAAGCAAGAAGCGAAAAGCGAGAAGCGAAAAGAGATAAGCGATAAGCGAAAAGCGAGAAGCGATAAGCGAAAAGCGAGAAGCGATAAGCGAAAAGCGAGAAGCGAAAAGCAAAAAGCGAGAAGCGATAAGCGAAAAGCGAGAAACGAGAAGCAAAAAGCGAGAAGCGAAAAGCGGAAAGCGAAAAGCGAGAAGCGAAAAGCGAGAAGCGAAAAGCGATAAGCGAGAAGCGAAAAGCGAGAAGCGATAAGCGGAAAGCGAGTCGCGAAAAGCGAGAAGCGAAAAGCGAGAAGCGAAAAGCGATAAGCGAGAAGCGAAAAGCGAGAAGCGAAAAGCGAGAAGCGAAAAGCGAGAAGCGAAAAGCGAGAAGCGAAAAGCAAAAAGCGAAAAGCGATAAGCGAGAAGCGAAAAGCGATAGGCGAAAAGCGATAAGCGAGAAACGAGGAGCAAAAAGCGAGAAGCGAAAAGCGATAAGCGATAAGCGTTAAGCGAAAAGCGATAAGCGAAAAGCGAAAAGCGGGAAGCGAAAAGCGATAAACCAGAAGCGATAAGCGAAAAGCTAGAACCGAGAAGCGAAAAGTGAGAAGCGAAAAGCGGGAAGCGATAAGCAAAAAGCGAGAAGCGAGAAGCGAAAAGCGAAAAGAGAGAAGCGAGAAGCAGAAAGCGAAAAGCGCAAAGCGAGAAGCGAAAAGCGGAAAGCGAGGAGCGAAGAGCGAAAAGCGAGAAGCGAAAAGCGAGAAGCGAGAAGCGAAAAGCGAGACGCGAAAAGCAAGAAGCGAAAAGCGAGAAGCGAAAACCGAAAAACGAGAAGCGAAAAGCAAGTAGCGAAAAGCGAGAAGCGAGAAGCGAAAAGCGATAAGCGAGAAGCAAGAAGCGAAAAGCGAAAAGCGATTACAGTAACGTGTTACAAGTAACATAGTCTGAATGCCGTGTTATAAATTTCATGTATTAAGCTCTACACGTTTGATCAGTATGGCTATTGTTAATTTTGTTAGGCAGTTCATAACCTGACCTTCCCACACAAATGGGTGTAATATGGCCGTGGCAGCAATAATTTCCAAAAAAACGTAGCCTATTATTCCTTCCAGCCTTGAGGTAACTCCCTGTAAAAATTTTAGAACAACTGATCCACTGGTGTGGCCAGCTATAAAATACAAATATACATACATACAACCCTTCTTTGTATAATAGATGTTCAAAAACATATATAAAACTTAAGGCAATAATATATTTTCAATCTTAAAACTTTTGCCCTTAACTTCTATATAACATTTAATAAGGTTGTACGATTATGTACAAAATTTCATAGAAGAATCATGGGTTTTAAAGAGCTTCTTACGAACCAATGTGCATTATATGTATATCTCTAAAAGAACATGTAAGCATGATTCATTTGTTGCCAGACGAATAAGATGTTTGATTTATTTTTTTCTTTTATCTATCACAGTCTCTGTCGTCGATAATTAAAGTTTCTACATTTTATGCTTATTTGTTAAAGAAGTGCATTTTGAAAGTTTAAAATATCGTACGTAAACATATAAATTTTTGTAAGTAATAAAGAATATAAATCTGTAACACGCAATTACATTTAAATATGTGCACATTCGTGATAGTGGTATTATGCGTTTCTGCAGATGTTTGTAACTCCCAAAAGTGATTGTTCGAGACCAATTTTCGAGTGTACCGACTGACTCAGAATCACTACCTTAGTTTATTGAGGCATGTCCGTCCATCTGGCTGGGTGTCCAGTTACTTGTGCACAGGCAACAGCTAGAAATGTTGAAGGAATTTGACTAAAATTTGGCACAGATTAGTTTTTTGGCACAGGCGCTGGTTTATTTTTTGAGATAACCTTAATACAAATATACTTCCGGAATTAGCATTTTGGGATATGAGTAACTCGAATATTACTGTATTTTTAAACATTTTTGCACATATCTATAACTTTATGGCGCTTTATAGTACACTGAATAAAAATTAATTCGGCCCATTTTTTGATATAATCCCTATACAAATGCCCTCTCGGAATAAGCATTTTGGGCTGTAAATATTAAGAATATTACTTCATTATCTTAAAATTTTGCACATATATTTTTATCTTTATGCCACCAACTATACAAATATTATCAGTCTAGTTGTCCATAAAACCTTCACGAAAATGCTGTGTAGGGTATAATATGAACGGACTTTACCGACTATAACTTTCTTACTTCTTTGTAATTGCATTGGAAAATTACTTTTAAGTTATTTATGATTATTATTTCAATGGGAAAACTCTATATTATCGATATGATTATTTTGTTGTAGTTAGTCTTTCTGTTATAAATTTCTAAGGAAATTTATGTGTTATAAAGCCATTTACAGTTGCTTTTACACACGCTCATACTTTTGTGCACACAGTGGGAACTATATTCCATAGAATGCACCTGTTTACACAAACATGTTTAGATGAAGATAAAGCTATTGACGCTGTTGTTGATGGTAAGAACAATGACAATAAAATTCAAGTCATTTATTTATTAACGTATTCTTTTGCGGCATTTTTAATTGATATATTGGAAATACTTGTACACTGTCTTATCAAGTTTATACATACCCAGCCATAACTTGGTAATAATTTTTAATTGCTGAAAAAGGTATCTATCGATTCTATTTCGTTGCACTAACTAGTAAGTTTGAATTTTTTAACATTAATTTTTTTTTTCTTTTTATTAATTTGATTATGATGGTTCAACTTTAACATTGATTTTGCAAGGACCCTTTTAAATTTTGAGAAATTCGGTGTTTCATATTGTGTCTTCAGTTACTAAGGTTAAGTCAATTATTATTTAACAACAAGTTTAAAAAAAAATTATAAAACTTTTAGTGACAGCGCGGCATAAACCATTTTTTATTTTTAGTAAATGTTTAAATTGTTGAACAAAAATTATGAGCTCCCAGCGGATAAATGCCAACGAGCATTACCTCTTCTTATTCCCTTTTTGTGTTCTCTTGTTTTACCAGCTACAGCTGCAACTTATCAGCAATAAAACTTATTAGCCAGCAATTTATATTTTTACTGGGTATAAGATATTAATAAATACGTGTGACTGTCTCTGTCAAGTGCAATTAGTTTGAGTCTTGCAGAGCATACCTAAGCATATCTTTATTATATATATGTGTATGTGTAGTAACGACCTAACATATTTCATTACTAAATAATTTTTAAATTGATTTATTTAACTCGAAATAATAATGCATTTGTTTATTAATGACTTATGACCTTTTGTTATCTCAATTACAATTCTTTTCAACGTTTTATTGGTTTACAATAGAAGAATTATTAGACATTAAGAGCAGCTGGAATATTATAAAATCAACAAAATTATAAATATTTATGAAATATGATTAATATATACAGATATTGTTATTTAAAAATTAAGAGCTATATTTATCAGTTAATTAAGGGATTGTTAAGTAATGTTTTAATGTGTTTTTATAATGAACATTATTATATATTTATATTACAAAAGAATTTTAGACAAAAGTCTTAAGTTAATAAGAAAATCCCACCCAACTATGTAATCAGCCGGACTTTTTACTAACTCAAGTGCAGTTGGTATTTAACAGAGACAATTCAGTTTTTTAAATAATATTTTCTTCAAAAACTTTTCATTAGAAACGGTTCAAAATATATATTTTACTACCTATAACTTACAATAAATTTGTTTTCAGTTATTTTTTTAGTCTCTTCGATTATCTGGTCTTAACTAGGGTTACAAAAACTGTTAAAAATGTGGAAATTTTGACTAAAGTTCTATTTAGAGTAAGTACTTCATATTAGGGAATTTTTATGAAAAACTTAAGCTATATATAAAAAAAGCTAAACAAAAAATTAATTTAAATAAACAATGTTTTATTTTTCATATTTTTAATATAAATCTAACAGCAAGAAAACTTTAGTATACTAAAAGGGTTTAGGCAGTTTCCGTTCTTGGACCACTTAGACGATCGCATCAATGGACACCTCATTGAAAGCACTTGCAATATCAAACCTTTGCAAATCTCTAAGACGACTGAGTAAAGTGATACTGGCCACCACAAAGCAGACTGGGAGTCAAGTTACCCTTAATGTTACAACTAATAATTATTTTTAAGATCTTTAGAAAGAATGATAAGAGACTTTTGTGTAAAAATAATTATTTTTGACTGGTATGGATAGAAATATGTTTCTTAGTTTCCTGCAAGATGTAGACACATAATTAAACATTACTTTCAGATCAAAACCAACCTTTCAGCGTTTGGTGAGTTTCAGCTGCACGCAGAAGATCTCCTCTGGCCAGAATAGGTTACAGTCGCAAGCCTGAAGCGTTTCCGCTTTATGGAGAAAAGGAAGACTTTGAAATTTGGCGTTTAAGCTATGCGGAGCTTATCCTCTCTGGCCAGAATGAACTACGATCGCAAGCTTCAAGACTTTTAAAGCTTGTGTAAATAAAAAAATTTTTCAATTTAAGCCTCTTTTAAGCAAATTTTCGAACCTTTTTTGTATTTTCATTGCATTTTTAAACGTATTTAAAGTAAATTTCTAAATATTTGTTTTTTATTCTGTTTTAATTTTTATATTGATAACTATTACAAACTATTGGCCTTACGGCCCTTTGTTTAAACTTGCATCTGTAGGGCACAATGCATTGGCATTATATAGTAACAGCATGGTACTATTTATAAAAATAATATTAAGCCTTGCAGTCATTTTTTTATTGATAGTTACCATTTTTCAAAACTTTACTTAGTTGTTTTCAGTACTATTAATATTTTTATTTTAAGTGATGTCTAAAAAATCAAAACAAAAAAAGAAAAAGTCATTATTCAAATACCTTTTCACCTTCAATAAAGCCAACTTTTAAATTTTACTCTTACCTAACATTTTTTTACAGTTATCTTTTTTATTAAATTAACATGTTGTCATACACTTTTTATTTTATAAAAGCAATTTTTTTCTTAAATACGAAAAAAGTGAATAGATGTGTTTAATGTATGAATTAAAGTGACAAATAAAATAATAAAGTTGCCAACATCAGAGTTAAAACACGGTTAAGAAATATGAAATTTTAAAAAAGCATTTTTAGGCTTAAAATTTTTTTTAGCTAAAATGTATTTAAAACCTTAATGAAGCTTTTCTTTGAATACAGCCGTAAAAATATTTTGTAAAAGATATTTTCGTTCTATATAAGAAATTTAATTGCATTTTTAATTTCCCAGCTCAAATTTGTGGTCTTTTCCCTTGCATTCGAAAGTAAGTTTTAATTTTATTTCTGAAATTGAGATTGTTTAAATTTGTTTAAATCTTTAAAAACCATTTAGACTTAATTTATATTATTGGTGCTTTTATGTCTTAACTTTAAAAATTGTGCATTTATTTCTTAAGCAACAAATTTTTGCACATGAAATTATTAAGTTATCTAAATCGTTTTGTAGTTTCACTTTAAAAATATTTAACATTTTTTTAACAAAATTTTTTATTGAAATTAAACCCGAAAATACACTTTTATTAGGTAGAAAACCACAATAATTACAAATTATTAAAACTAATTTTTTAGATTCCATAGTAAACCATAAAAACCAACAAAGAACTAAACAAACGCAAACATGTTTACAACAAAAAACAAAAGCTATATTGTTTTTAACACACTCATACTTGCCTAAATTCAAGTGTGTGAATGTATTTGTATTCTAACATTTTTATAACATGCTGTGTTTTTCATTTACGAACTAAAAGGCGGCACCACATAAAATTAATATTTTATAATTGTAAATAATTCATGTGGTTTTTGTTTTTAACAATTGTTGTGAATATAAATCATATTATACATAATATTAAATATAAATAAAACAACAACAATAAAAACATTGTTATGCAAAAAAAGGGGAAAAAAAGGATTTTAAAAATAAAACAATTTTGTAAAAATATTTTTTAATTTTTTTATAAGTTAAAATAAAATAAAAAAAAAAAGCTTTCTATTTATTAAACAACTCATAAAAGCTTATAAAACGCTTTAATATTTTAAATAACATTTTTGTGTTTTTTTTTCATATTTAGTCAAACTTATTGTTTTTAAGACAAACCTTTGCTTTAGTTATTCAGGATTAAGTTCAGAAAATAAATTCTTTTATTTTGAAAGAATTGAGTTCTTTCTTTTAGTGTTTAGTTGAAGAAATTTTAGCTTGAAAATGCCAAACAAAGTTTTTACGTGTTAAAAACAATTAACTTCAAAAGGTTATCGAGAATTTTTATTTGTTAGGGCTCTTTTTACGTATAACCATAATAAGAACAATTGTCTTTCTAGAAGTTTTATTGGCTTAAAATTAATAGATAAAGTTTAACTGGAAAGACAATGTTTTAATTTTTGTATTTTTCCTGACTACTAATAGTTGAAGTATGGGAAAAGATAGGTGCAAAAATATCTTTAAGGTGTTAAAAGTTAAGCTAATTGGAACAACGTTTTAATTTAGCTAAAGTTTTTATTAAACCTATATTTATTTATTCATTTGTTTATCTATTAATTTATTTATAATGGAAATCCATACACAAGATTTGTGTAATCAAGGCAATACAATCGATACAAATAAAAACAAATTTACATACTTTGAAAGTTAATTCAAACTTTAAAAAATATTCTTGAAGTATTAATAAGTATAAAATATTTACATAAAGAAAAAGCGTTATTTATTGACTGAATCACTGTTAAACCATAAACCATATCACAAAACTCATAAAGACTTGAAATTTGTACTGTGGGTAACTCTTTAAATAAATCCACTAAAAAGGCAAATGCCCACAAACAGTCTTACTTACACTTCGATATTTGCTAATATTACCCCCTTTTTTATTATTACTTATAAAAACCCTAAAGATACTTCGAACCAACTGCAATATAACGTAATCCAAGCAGAAAACCGGGCAAACCTATGGGTATAAAAATAGATGAAAAAAAATGCACCCACGTTACTTTACCTTTACGCAAGGAATCATACCCCAATATCTTGGTATTCACCTGGATCGCTGCCTCACGTTGAAGTCACATATAGATGGGGACTTTGAACAAAAAAGACTTAAAACTGCACACATTCATTGACTTATTGGCAGAAACACTGGGATTCGCCTTGATTGTAAACTTCTGCTCTACAACTCAGTTTTAAAACTAATTTGGCACTACGTGATACAACTTTGGCAAATTTTTCTGCCTCCAACATAGAAAAAATTCAACGCCATCAAAAGGATATTCTACAAATGATAACTAAACATTTTTTTTGTTCATATCGTAGGCTAAAAGGCAAATGGCCCTATCAAACATTTTGAAAATTTTACAGGAGAAGCAAAAAACTGTTTTAAACGAATGGTATATCTAGTTTCGATCAGCATGATTTTCATGAGTATCTACACATTAATACAAAGTACATTAATTGTAATATTTATCTATTTTTCTTTAAGTTTATTGCGTTTATGAAATAAATGCTTTTGTTTTTCGGTAATAAAATAGGTCATTTTGGTCAGATAAGTCCTAATTTTGGATTTATTGGTAGTAAGAGCCGTTTGCGTTTTAACTGTTGATATGAGTTATAATAAAAAGTTGTAAATTTCAATAATTGCATTAGAATATCAGTTTACTGGGGCGTTTAAAGCGATATAATATGGAGTTCTACATTTTGGTGGACGGACGGACAGGGTATCTGGTGGCAAACTTTTATTTTAAAGTACAATTATATCAAAAAGTAATAAAAGGTGTGTAGGGAGGGTGGCGCTGTTAGAATTATCGATAATGCGGATTCGTAAGTCACGATATCGCAATGGTGGAGTGAGCGTTGCGAGTTCCTTTTGGATGCATTTTTTAAGAGTAATGATTCTTACGTAACTGCTCGGCGACAACTTTTTTCAAAGTTCGGATTTTTAGCAAATACATGATGGGGTGAGTGTAAATTTAATTCGTTCGTGTGTGCAGAGTTTTGGTGCAACTGCTTTGGCTATAAATTTCGCAGGGCTAATGCCGAGTCGATATTCAAGAACTCCCGAAAACATTGAATTGGTTTACAGCAGTCCATGTGAAAATCAGCAACTTCAAATACGGAAAAGAGCAGCCACACTGGGATTTCCAAGTGCGATTATTCATGAAATTTTAAAAATAATTTAAAGTCCCATTCTTTATAAATTCAAATCATTCAAGAGCTGTAAGAAAGCTGCTTTGATTTACGCAAACATTTTTGTGAGACGATATTGGAGTGTTGTTGCACTGTTTATCCAATTTTTTGAAGCGACGAGGCCAATTTTTATTTAGATGGCTACGTCAACAAGCAAAACCGCCAATACTGGTCTCCAAGAACCCGTGACCCTCAATTAAAACATCACAAACCATTGCTTTGCCCCAGGGTAACTGTTTGCTGAGCCTGATCCACGCATGAAATAATTTTTTTTCAAATTCTCGATGCCAGGCGATGCTAAAAGTAAATATCGCATGATTACGGATTTTTTTGCCACGACTGCTAGCTTATCCATCGTACTCTTTACACGCGTGGTTTAAAAAGAGTGGGGCGACTGCACAGACAGCCAGATCTTCGATAAATTTGCTTCGGGAAAATTTCTCTCAAGAACTGATTAGTCATTTTGGGGACATCCCATGGCCCATTAGTCGCCCAAACTAACTCCCATGGACTTTTTATGGATCTACCTTAAAGAGAGGGTTTATAACGTCAATCATCATCATCTTGTGGCTTTAAAGAAAAGTATTCGTCGAAAAATCAGCTCAATTGAACCAAGAATTACTGCAGCTGGTGGCACAAAACACAAGGTTCGGTTTTGAGCACTGTGTTGAACTCGACGGAAGACATCTGGATGACGTTCTCTTAAAAAAAATCCGCATTTTTATTCTATCGTTTAATGTTCTTAGTAAAATTTAGTGTCAATTATAACGTCTTTTATTTTAGTTTGAAAATATAAATCTGCCACCAGATACCCGTACTTAAAGCTCATAACGTAAAACGCCATTAGACGAGGAAACATATCTCAATTTCAAGTAAATGAAAAGTTCAAACCGTTAAATTAAAAATGCAATATCATGGGTACGAAAAATGTATAATTAAAACTGTAACTGAAATGAATATGCCACTTCGAACTTTTGATAATGATGCATTTCAGAATTATTACTTATAGTCAAATTATTTTTTTATTGCTAACCGTTTATTTTCTGATGTTTGTTATATAAAAAAAGTATTTTAAAAATCTTAAACACAAACCAAATAAAAAGGTTTTTAGTTTTTTTATGCAGACAATTATATTGTGCTTTAAAAATAATAATATATTTTCCATTTTAAGTGCTTCTTTTCCGAACAAATAGAAAAAGTTTTTTTAAATTTTGTAAACATGTCTATATTTTTATTATGAAAACATAAAGTTTTGTGTTTTTGGTTTGGTTTTTCGTGGTCTCTGGCTTAAGTCGAGAACTTTTATAGGTTCCAATCAGTTGGTCTATGTAAAAACGGAATTTTAGTACTTTTTTGACCACAAGGGACTTAAGAGCTCATATATCCATTGCTCTAAGTATAACTGACGTTTTAGTTAAAAGTGCTAGAATTGGTTGTCATATCGCGCTACCGGATAAAAAATTTTTCATGAACCTCCAATGGCCTAAGCTTTAATGTTCTTAACCATAATTAAATATAAAGACACCTAAATCCCTTGTGGCTTAAGCCCCCATTTATATTCAATCCAGAAACCACAACCGATACCCAAAATACTGCTTTCTTCGGGAAATTTGACCCTATCGTAAGCAATACTTTAATTTATTTGATGATTTTACTTTCCTTCTTTTAATTAAGGTTGTTGCTGTTGTTTGCATCCTATAAAATAAAAACAAAATGTAGAAAAAAACTTTCACTTATTACAACCCTTACTTAACACAAAATAAAATAAATAAACTACGATAACAAGTAGATCAAGGAACTTTTCTAATTAAACAAACAGACAAGGTTTTTATTTTCATGTTTTTAAAATTGTCATTTGGTTTAATATTAGTAAAACTTTGGGTTTTTTGTACAAAATGTTTTATGGACATTGATTTTTTTTTTTAATATTTATTTCATTTATAGTTTTCGTACAAAAGTTGTGTCTTTTGTTGATTTTCATTGTACCAAAAACCAAAAAACTAATTTGCAAATAAATAACTAAAGTTTGTGAGTTTTTTTTCTTTTACATGTGTGTGTGTGCGTTTTAGTTATTTGCTAACAGCTCATACAACAAGTCAGCATATAAAATAATATTTGTTTAGTTTTCTTTAGCTATTGGAACAAATAAAGTTTTCCCTAGAAATTGGTTATAAGAAAAAAATAAAAAAGAGGAGAAATACCATTTTTTACTTAAAATTTTATGATGTAAATTTGCAATGTCATTATCATTAGGGCACACAGGCACACATACATATATTTATACATAGACATCCTTGTATATGTAAAACTGTTTAAATATTTATGTTTTTCTAAGTACTTTTCCAGTTATGTTTTACTTATGAATAAACAAACTGCTACTGCTGTGATACTTACATTTCTACTTTTACCATCACTAAACTTTCTATTACAGTTGTTGTTGTTTTTGTTGCAATTGTATTGACTTTAATGTAATTTTAATGAGCACTTTACTTAACATTTCAATATCATTTTCATTATCACCATCATTATTCCGTTAAAATTTGTTGGTAAATGAATTTAACTTAATACACATACATACATTAGGATACATACACATACACACATATATTAACATACATAACAAAATACCAGTAATTGTGAAGTCATCTGCAGTTGTAGGAAGTTAAGCAAATTGATTTATGGGATATCTCTAATGATTTATACATTGAAAAATAAAAAATAAGCAACAATTAAAAAACTGTGAATGTATTTTCTTTTCTTAGAGATATTATGTATCAATTAATAACTTAAAATTTAAAATTAAAATTTTCGTTTAAGCTTAAGAGGGTTTTCGGGTTTCTTTATCATTTACAGTTTTTATATTCACAACAGATGCGTGGTAGGGGTATTCTTCATTTGTGCAAATGTTTTAACGCCCAAAAGTAATGATTTGAGAACCACCTTAAAGAAAACCGATCGATTCAGAACCACACCTCCTAAATCGATTTTAGCATGTCCGTCTGGGTGTCCAGTTGTTGTTGTGAGTACGCTACAAATTGAAATTTCGAGCTGTTTTCAATAAAATTTAAACCGGATAAGTTTTTTAGGCCTGACATGAAGCTTGTTGTTTTTGATGATGACCGGTTTGTTTTTGCCTGCTTCAAATTCATCTATTCCTTTTATATTTAGTAGCGATTGATATATTATAAGGTCGCCTCGATTTTGTTTTGTGTTGGATGGGAAAATATTTTACTTCATTACATATTGAATCGTTATAAAAAGTGTTATGTTGGCCTAACTCTTTTCCTACCGACTAAAATCCCATCATATAGCCATATTGTATCCACCTCGGCACCGCTTTCAAATTACTTAGAGTTTGCTCCCCTTGTGGGAGTTATTCCACTATCGATCTATGACTTGCGTCCAAGCCCCTCTTCTGTTCAAGTTTAGTTCAAATCTTTAGCTCATTTGTTATTACTTATGTCCTTTTTCTTATCCTGAGTATATATTTTACATCAATTTTGTATTCTTTTCTAGATTTCTTTATCCTTAAACATAATATCCATTTGAATCTTCTATTTTTGCACGAAATTTTCTCAGTATTTAGACCAGCGGCTGCACTTATGTACTCAATTTAGGAGCTTCGCATCATCCTGAACTTCTGATTCCTCATAAAGGCACATTATTATGACACACTTTTTACTTTGTAGAGGCATATATTAAAGTATCAATGTCCGGATAACATCTGCTTTATGTAAAAATATATATTCTCTGCTTTCTTATTTACTATTTGTTTTAGTTTTGGGATTAGCTCGGCAGTCAATCTTCTATGTTCCTCATATTTTTAGCGTGTGTGTCATTTCCAGACGATTTCACCCCTAGCTACCACCAGATACAACATGACTGCCCCATTATTCTACCTCGCCATGAAGATTAAAATGCGTTCTTCTGCTTGCAGGTCAACAGGCTTCATTCCAGATATGATTTAAACCTCTGCTGCCGATACTGTGCGGTAAGTGCAGGCTGTTCTTAATGGAGCTTTTCCTTGAGCTGTTGGGCATTATAGCCAATGCTTAATAACACTGTGTGTAATTTTTTAAGTCATGGAAAAATAACCATATTCGGACATCACTACGTGAAAGAAGACCAAAAAAGAAAAGACCCGTGTCTCCCAGTTTTGCCCAAAGTCATGCACTTTTTTTGTTATGGGCCCCCAAAGATTTGGGGCCTTTTTGCCATTTTTGCAAAAAGTGATAATTTTCTCAGGCTCATATCTTGCAAACCGTTCGGAATTTTAATTTACTCTTTGAAGCAAAGTTGTAGCCCTTTTTAAAAGGAACAAAAGTAATGAACATAAAAAATTAAAAAATAAATAATTTTAAATCAAAATCGCAAAAAACTTTAAAAAATTCAAATTTTTTTTACCTTTTTTCCCTTGTTCAGGTCCATAGGTAGCAAACCGTTCCAAATTCAAGGAAACAGTCAACTACAAAAATTTACCTAACATCCCAATAAACAAGTTTTAAGAACATATAAACTTCCTAGGAATGATTCTTTACACCGTTTAGGTAGCGCTTAAGTAGCCGCAAAAGTTAAAAATTTCCCCCAAAATGTGTGTATGTACATGTAAGCCGGTAAACTGTATTAATCGCCCAGGTGATCATGGTGGAACCAGTTCTTATGCATGCATTAATTACACATCTTGATTAAATAGACATGATGAGAAGAACAAAATTTATAAAGCAACTGTAACAGCCACACTTCCAGTACTTGCACCTGAAAATTTTGTATTCCCAAGGCCGCAAACTCCAGATCGTAGGACAGAATTTACAGAAATGACTACAGCAAGTGGTGTTACTAATCAAGATCGATTTGATACCGAATATGAGCCCCAACAGGAAAGAGATGGACCAAAACTAATAACTAATAAAAAATCAAATTCTACGAAAATAAATGGAAGATTTGCTGTGATTTGAAGGTCATCAATATTTTGCAAGGAATCATCGATGAGGGCGGCTTTCCAAAATTCTTTTGTTTTCTTTGTAATTGGGACTTGCGCTCACCTGTAAATCAATTCCAATGTAATTCATGGGCCCAAAGAGGAAGTGTGCAGGAACTAATGAAACAACATAGACTTAAGAATGCACCTTTAATTGACAATACTTAAGCCATTTTGCTGCATTTGCTCCATATAAAATTAGGAATTGTTAAAAAATTCATTGAAGTGGCCGTTGTAAATTGTTCAAGCGATGACAAAATTAAAAAAGCTATTGCAGTAAACTTAGAACGATTTTTTGTTCACCTTGTTGTACTATAGCTATTTACACGATGTTAATGTTTTCTTTTCTGCCCTTATGATTGTCTTCATTTAATAGGCGTACTTAATGCCTCTGACATTAGAAGCTATTCAAGAGCAAATTTGATTCATCGCTTGATGAAAATCATTCAATGGCATGGATTAACCTTCAGCGTGGTGGGAATCGAGTCGCGGAACCACAAGCAAGAGAATAGGTGAAAGAAATGCTGAATTATTTTGAGAAAATCGGCATATCGATGACGTTAAAGCTGCATTTTCTTTATTTTTATTCTGACGACTTTATTAAAGGACTCCCTACCGAATCCGATGAGCGAAGAGAACGGTTCCACCAAACCACAATGCCCATGGAAAAACGGAACAAAGGCAAAAAATTCGACGCATTTCTTGCAGAGGTAATATCAATTTTTTTGTTGCATGGTCTTGTATTATTTTTGATTTCTTTTCTAATTCATTTTAGGTATGTTGGTGGAGTCACAAGATAACCCTTTATGATGTTAATTAGGTATGTGAAAAAGAAAAAGCTAATGATGGAAAGCAGTCTGGAAGCAACGTGCCTGTGGACACCATAAGTTCTGAATCAGTGTCAGATTCGGACGACGATTTGGATCCTCAACTTAAGATAGCGCGATTTGCAAGTACAGGGACATCAACGAATATTTTTTTTTTATTATTTTTTTGTAATAGACAGCACAGTATCTCAATGTTGAAAAAAATAAAAAACAAATGAAATTCAAAAATTTTCGTAAAATTTTTAACTTTTGCGGCTACCTAAGCGCTACCTACACGGTGTTAAGAATCATTCCTAGGAAGTTTATATGTTCTTAAAAGTTGTTTATTGGGATGTTAGGTAAATTTTTGTAGTTGACTGTTTTCTTGAATTTTGAACGGTTTGCTACCTATGGACCTGAACAGGGGAAAAAAGGTAAAAAAAATTTGAATTTTTTAAAGTTTTTTGCGATTTTTGTTTAAAATTATTTTTGTTTAATTTTTTGTGTTCATTACTTTTGTTTCCTTTAAAAAGGGTTACAACTTTGCCTCAAAGAGTAAATTAAAATTCCGAACGGTTTGCAAGATATGAGCCTGAGAAAATTATCACTTTTTGCAAAAATGGCAAAAAGGCCCCAAATCTTTGGGGGCCCATAACAAAAAAAGTGCATGACTTTGGGCAAAACTGGGAGACACGGGTCTTTTCTTTTTTGGTCTTCTTTCACGTAGTGATGTCCGAATATGGTTATTTTTTTTCGTGTTGCACTGTGTAATTTATATTCGATTTATATTTTAAAAATTTTAATGTTGAGTAAACAGATAAATTAAGTTAAAAAAACGTTTTTTGTGTTCTTTAAAAATATTACAAAATTAAAAAATGTCGTTTAGTTTTAAATTGTTAAAATATGTTCACCTATCATAGTCTTCTAAGGACCCTTACGTGAAGGAGTCATATTTTTTTGTTGTCCCTTTCTCCTATTTAAAGTAAAAATTCTTTTCTTCTTTGGGTATCATTTCCTTATTTATAATTAATGATTTAAAAATTTTTTAATTATAAACCAAAATGTGGGTGAAGTTATCACACCGATCAAAATGGAATTGCCCATATGTTTAAGCAAATATGCCTCATACGCTTAGTTCCGAGAACATTCTATGAACAATTTCGTTGCTGTAAGGCACCCTATTGTTCACTAAAAGTTCACTTAAACAACCTGTAAATGAACGTTTAATGCAACAATAGCATGACATAGCACAATAGATTATATTCAATAATAAATAGCAATTAAATTGTATTAAATAATTAACTTAATGAAATTATTTCAACTAACAGAGATTATTAATCTAATCTCAAACGTATTTGTTTTTTTTTGGTTCAAGTTTATTGTAATACATTTAAGTAGATTAAAACATTTATCTATTATTTATTCGTTTATAAACATATACAGATTTAAACTCTCACTGAGACATACATACACTTGTACAAACAGCCACATTAACGCTCCTGTATTTAGAAAATGCCACAATAAGAATTAGTTCCTTAAGTAAGTATTATGTGGATTTTGTTGAAATAAATAACCCGCAGCAGTATTTATTTCTTATTTAAGAAAATTGAAAATCTCTTTCCGCAATCACTTTATTATACGTGTTTACTAACGGAATTTAATTTTACAGCTTTTGTATGACAAAATGTGGCCACAAGGATATATAATGTACAGAGAAACAGTTAAAACGTTAGTGTATTATTAAGCACACAATCACTTAGATGCTTTATTCTAAAAGCAAAGAATAAGTTTTTTGCTTTAAACGGGAATGTTATATGCAGTTGAGGAAAAGCTTGAGGCAATTTATACGTACACGATGTTTAAAATATTTTTTTAAACATTTATACTCGTCTAACCGTCAAAAAATGGCTTTATGACATAAAATAAAGCCAAAAAATTTAGGGGCCAATCTAAACGTTTTTGAAACTCTTTTGAGCAGTTTAGAAAACCCAATATTGAATCTAATATTTTTCTTTTATTATTATTACTTCTTATATATATATATGTATGCAATACAATTACTTATGTTAAAACATTTTTTCCTTTTAGCTGAACACGGGTTAAAACTGTTAAAGGTGATAAGTCCACTTAACGAGAATTTAATAAGCTTAAGCTTAAACTTTCTTAACTAAAAGAAGCATTTTTAAAAGAGCTTTGAAGTAATGCAGTTGCATTTGTGGGTGCATAAAAGTTTTTAAATCTTATATATTTTCAAAAACACTTTAATAACAAACGTTTAACCCAGTACAAGATGCACCGTGGGAAGGAATGCTTAGAACAGAATTTCGCAAACTTAGCTTTTTGAAGAAAACTTTAAATAAATAAGCTTAAAATTGATTTTAGTAATATTAATTTTAAATCAATCTTAAATTTTTATGAATAAAAGGTTACGTTACTGGCGGATTAATCATTGCACAGCCCCAATAATTGAAGCCATGAGCCAAAAAAAAACACATTCTAAAATCTTGAGCTTTATTCTTGGCTTTATCCGCAATCGTACTTTCAAATTTTAGTTACTATTGATACTTAGTTTTTATAAAACCAATTCTAGTCTGGATTACTTTAAAAAATCAACTCAATTCAGATTACTTCAAGAAATAAAGCAGAAAAAACTTGTTGTTTTAACAAACATATATCTTTGCATTTAAAAAACAAAGATTCTCTGTAGCCTAGGTAGTAGCCTCCTAGTCTTGCAGCTCGAGAGTCCCAGGTTCAACTCCTAGCTACGGCAATAATACAAACAATTTTTCAAAAAAATAAATATTTAAAATAAATATTTGAAATAAATATTAAATAGGAACATAAAATAAAAAGAAAAATCTTCTTCTTTAATTAAGCTCTGTGAGCCAAAAAAAAAGTTTTAATTTTTGGGTTAATCCTTTTTACCCTTTAGTTAATGCTTTTATTTATGCCCTCATTGTTCTGACCATGTGTTTATTATTTATTTAATTTTATTAAGTTTTTAATACTTATATTCATGCGTAGGTACCTACATGCTTACTCATTTGTTGTTTTTTATAGTGTGATTAGTTTTTATTTGTCATTAGAAATAGAAAATCTATTCTTGCCCACAACAATTTGTGTGGCTTAAATTTTTTTTGTGCGGAATAAGTTGTGTTAAAGAAGAAAGTCAGATTTAAAAATTTTGCAAAGTGCAAGCACATATGTTTGACATGATCATATTTTTAAGAATAGGCGTATGAGCAGTATTTTTAAGCAAAGCTATGTGCCAAAAAAAAGTTGCAAAATTGTATCTCTATATTATGTGTGTTTCTTAGCTTTTCTTGCACTGTTTCCTGTACTTTGTCCTTGTAGGCTTCATTCCCATAACCATTCACTCTTAAGTTTTAAAAGTTTATGCTTGTCAATTTATTTCTCTTATTTTATGATATTTCATTTCGATTTTTATATTTTATTTCTTTTAAAAGTCTTAAAATACTATTAAGTAAATTAAATTTAAAATATCATGATAATGCGACATAAGCCAGATATACACACACACTCATGTTTATGCACGCAAACACACGCACAAAGGAGAAGGATAACACTTAGATACATATAAAGAAAAAATTTATGATATGATGACATGCACATTTAATTTTATCTTTAGGCAATTTTATATTCAATTGTTTGGGGAAAAATTTACATAAATCTCAAACAGCCACTCACACAAATTGTTAAGTTAATCTTTTATTTCCAGAAGGTGTTATATTCTAGAGATATGCCTTGCATAACGACCTAATTAAGAGAGTTAACTAAAACCAGGTTATTTGAATTATATAGCTGTCACCTCCTTTTTGGGGAAATTTATTAACTCTTTACTTACATATATTATGCCAATAAAGTTTGATAACCCTCTATCACGGAAGAGATATTATTTAAGACTATAAACTTAATAAGAACGAATAGAAATGTAAAAATATCAGGTGTGTTTGTGGTGTAAAATTATCTATAAAATTTAGATAAGACTTTTAACCAAAGAATATATATATATATATATATGTAATTTCCAAAAAAAAAATTTTATATAAATTTTCTGTTTTAAATATTTTTAGTTCCACAATTTTTAAAATATTATTTAGGATTTAATCCCAATTTTCTTGTTAATTTATAGGGTTTGTTGTTGGTTAAGTTTGTCTATATGCATTTCAGAAAAAGAAAATCAAAACAAGCGAATAGCGAATAATGGTTTGTTGGATTCTTAAAAAAACTTGAACGTTTTGGTTTTCTTATAGTAATTCTCATTTTGTCTAATGAGGTTATTATATAAAGACAGAGGATATTCATGAGTTTTTTAAGAATTTGGGTGGTTGAAGTCTACTGATGATTTGGTGTAAGAACCAATGAAATGCATATAGACAAACTTAACCAACAACAAACCCTATAAATTATTTTTAGTTCCATAAAAAGTTATTTTGCTGAAACTTAAATCTGTTTTAATAAAAATTAAATAAACGTAAAAATGTTTTTATCAAAACAGAAACAAATCAATCAACCAATTACGTTTTCCAAAAGCATAATCAATCTTTTAAAACAAGAACAGAACAAAATTAAGTCAATTTATTTTCATCCATTTTTTTTGTTTTTTTTTCTTTTTCCTTTTAACAACGCTCTTGAAATTTGTTTAATTTATGCAGATAAAATAAACTTGTAGAAACTTTCTCAATATCGTTATCACAACGAAAAAATAAGGTTAGAAAAACAGAAAAATATTATAATTTATTATTTTAGTTGAAGCTGGCTTAAAAATACTATAAAATTATATGATAATTGAGTTTTGATCAAGAACATAATGTTCAAAAAATTTCTTACTTTAAGCAATTACTCATAAAACAGATTACCTCAACATGAAAAAAGCTTGTGGCTCTTAAAAAAATTAAGAAAGAAAAATTTATTTAAAATAAATAAATAATTATACTAACTTACTTAACTAGGGGGCTAAAAAACACTTGTTCTATTAGCTGAACGTAGAGCCGACCTTCAGGCGCTTCGATCTGCTCATCTTTTCTTCAATCTTTAATCAGAAATTGGGTCTTGCTCTTCTGCGTGGTTTGCCAACAGGTACACGTTCAAATGTTCTAGTTGCAGTATTTTTATTAATTTTCTCAACACGACGGTTTATACGGCCCCGGTGTTCCCCGTCAACGCAGATTGGTTCACTTTTGCAAGTACCCATGCTTCAGTTACATACTTATGTATATAAGCAGAAGTTGTATCAGTGTCTTGCAGGAAGTGTTTTTTTCTATCAAGGGGTGGATCTTCTTCAAAACTGCTTGCTTAATATAAAGTAGAACCTATTGGTCAATATTTTTTATTTTTTTATCCCGAATTTGCTGTTGTTTTGTATATGGGGATGCCGAGGTAGATAAAATCGTTGACTCTTTTAGTCTACTTATCTCGCCGATTTTAGATATTAATCTTTCAAATAATAATAGCATCTTTTAGACAATTAAAAAGATACTTATTTCTCTGTAGTTAGCATAAAAGTACTGTTTTGTCTCTCATTTTTTTGCACAGCGCATAAAACTCTGGCGCTTCATATCTTGAAAATGCGTTTTTTTTAGCAAGGTTGTATTAAAAAACTGACGCATACGCCTTAACAGCGTGTTGACTCCAGTATAAAACAGTTCAGCTGGCAACCCATATAAAGAAAAAAATAAAAATAAAAACAAAAATAATAAAATATAAAATAAAAAGAAAAAAATATAAGGACTTGTTAAATATTTTTGATATTTGGTATACTAGCAAATGATAGCTAAGTTTAGAAAAGGATACATTTTTGGAAAATCGGCCAAGGGACGCACCTTCCTCTTAAATATTCTAAATACTTAAAATATATTTTTGGCTTTAATAATTCCTACAAAATTACAAAAAGTGTTCGTGCATATAAACATACAACTAGTAACCGGACCAATTACTGAACGTCCTTTTTATCTTTTTTCTTCAGAATGTTAAAGCATCCACAAACAACGTCCGATCGCTATAAAATTTGATACGTAGGTTAATACTTATAAGATACATACATGCTTATGTTAAATTAAGGTAAAATCGGATTACTGATGTTAAAAATACAAAAATATAATTAACTGAAAAACTATTTTGAAAAAATAAAATTAAAGGATACTTAAAAGATAACATAAATGAAAAAAATTTAAGGAGAAAACTAGCATCTTTAAAAAATCATGAAAATATCAAACCTCACATCTAGTTTAAAACCTAACTCAAAATTTAATGTTGCATATTAATGGTACTGGAATTCGCCAGCCATGGACTTGTTTGCCTGACTATTTTACACATAAAATTTTTAAAAACATAAGAAATAAAAGAAAGCATCCCAGAAGAATTGCCAGCACATCTAAAAAAGTTTACTAAAATTTTTTCTAAAGATTGTAAATTTTTTCATTTTATTTCTTTAAAAATGTAAATTTTTTTATTCTAAAAGGTAATTTGGCTAATTTCTAAGTTCAAATTTCCTTTTTTATCTATAGTAGATACTTTTATGATACACTATTTTCAAAGGGGTTGAAATTTTGTGTTTACTCTGTACTCTTACAAGAATTTTTGAAAATCATTTTAGAAACGTATATTTTAGCCTGGGTTAGTTTATTCAACAATATATCAAAATATTTGAAAACCAAATTTCGAAGCTATTAACAAAAATTTGTTTGTAAGAATTATTTTGTTAAATCACTTAAACTCATTTTTCTGTTGAGCTATTTTCGCAAAAACTTTTCTGATTTTAGCGCCCTCTGACAGTGGAAAAAAAATCTCAAAAAATTATTTTTGTTAAAATTTTTTTGAAATACCTTAAAATTTCCCAAAAGTCTGTTTTTAAACACAATTTGAGACAAAATTTTTTTTATTTGATGGGAAAAATTATGTTAAACTGACAATCACACCTAATATGTCATGACATGTACATGTCAGTGGTTCGGGACTTGCCAAGGAACCCTTACTCTTCCCCTATCACAGAGTCCATTGCCGAAAAATTTGGCAGATCCTCAATTTTACTCTTCGGATCCTGTAGAAATAGAACTTGGTGGGGACCTCTACAGCCGAATTTTAAAATCCAACATTATACATGTTGATGGCGGATCGCTCTTAGGACTCACATCTTAGCTGGCTTATCATTGGCTTGTTCTCTGGCTAACCCGTTAACAGCAAACCCTAAGTATTTTTTAGCCACACAGCTAGCATACACCTAACCCTTTTATTATCCCTTGAGTCTTTACTAAAGTCCCTCACTTTCTTTCAGATTACGGGCGGGGGAAAATGTTCACCACATTGAACAAAAGGGTATGACGTTCCATCCCTAATGTCAACAATGCCCACAACAAAGAAATACAAACAACCATCTTACCTGCCGAAAAAGTTAGTTTTTAACACAACCGAAGATCGAAAGAGCCGCCGAAAGTTAAAACGCAAGTTTTTGAAAAAGTTTAAGGAAGAAAGAAAAGTTTAGTGAAGTTTTAAACAAAGATAAAGTTAATTCTAAAAGTTAATTAATTACTTACCGTCAAACTCTAAATTCTGAAACTAATATCGAACTTAAAAGTAAATTATAAATATTGCTGTAAATAGTTAACCTTAACTTACAATTTAAAACCTAAGTAATACTTACCTATTAACCTTAACCATATTTACCTGTTTGCTATTATCCAATATATAACTAAAGTGAATTGATAAACCTGTTTATAACGATTTAAAACCATAAAGAAAAAGTGTATTATTCACCCGAAGTGTTGCTCCCTAACCCCAAATTATACACCAGGGAAAACGCTAAGCCCCGAACTTTGACCGAATTCTTCTTTGCAACAACTCCAAGCCCAAATACAGACGCTCTCTAATATTTTTACAAGAATTGCGTTTTTGACTGCTGGTATATCTCCCGACTTATAAACCCACTAACACAGGATTACGTGAGGTTGTGTTCCTGAAAGGGTAAAATTGGTCAAATAGGGAAAAGACTAAAAATAAATTAATACCTCCTAAACTATACATGATAGGTATAAAATTAAAAAAGTATAGTATTTTACAGCGAACCCGTGTCTGCTCATTTCAAAATTGTTGCCGTTGATGAATGTTACTTCTTAACTAAAAAATATAGAATCGAAATTCAAACTGCTGTCGCCAGGTATAGAAAAATATCAATATGGCTTTGGTACTTTTTTTGATTTTGGGGTCTTTAAGGACCCAGCATGTCGGTGGTAAATTTTGTAAACTCGTGTCTTTGTTGCGGAAGGTACTCATCGATGATGTTGGGGTATCTAAATATCTTGATATCTTGATTCACTCCACCACGTAACGTGGGATGTGTTTCATCGGCAGTAAAGAGGAATGTGCATTGAAGAGATCACAAAACTTGATCCTGAAATCCGGGACTTTGTGCGAGATATACGTTGTTAACTGGCCATTATATCGCAACACAATTTACAGAAGAATATGATTTTTAGTCATATAGTTCGTATGTGCTATAAGATTTTTTAAGATATATTTTTTGTCACATTTGATATCAAGAAATTTCAATCAAATTTCAACAAACACTACTCACTCTATCCACCTTCGTATCGCTTACTTTACTGATACAAGCACAAAGCAATGCATGCAGCTGGTTGTTAGTAAAAACAAAAGTGAACAAAAAGTACTTATTTCGCATTGAAGGCACCTTTTCCATTTTAATTTAACGACTTTGGACTCAAATTGAGGTCAGAAACCAACAAAGGCATAAAGTACTTTTTAAAAAATATTTTTTTTAACTTTTTGGGATTGTGAGTCAAAAAATATGAAACTAATGCCGTTCGACCAACATTTAGTTCGAAAAGCACATGTTTTACAATTTTGGAATTTTGTTTGGATATACTGATTATATGATTCTAGAAATATGAAACAAAAGGCTATTGATCAGGGTCAAAGTAATAAAAATAGAAAACTGTAGATTCCGGATAAAGACTGAATAGAGAACCATTTGAATTTTTTCTTTTTTTTGTGCTCAAGGTACCCTTTTGCATTCAGTTCTATGTTTTAGTTTCTTGTTTATACTTAAATAATTTAATCGCCTAATATGTACAAAATCTTTGTAACAATAAGAGGTTTTTTAAATTAAAAATAATTTGAAAAATACACTATCAAAACTATTTAAAATTATTTAAATACTAACAACTTGTTCAGTCACTTTTACAGATTTGATTTACTTTGGAAGAAAAAGTCCTTCTGAATCTACACAATTTTTTAATTTTACTGCTTTTTCATAACTTGCAATAAAAAGCCAATAAAAAATTCATATTATATTCTGTTATTATTGTTTATTTATTTAACATTTGTTTTTTTAATTTTTCTTTTCATTGCTTTTTTGGGAGAAAAACATATTGCCCTTGGTAGTTTGCTGTTGCTATTGATATCCTTTACTTAACACCTTTTATATCTCTTTTTGCAATATTTTTTGTTTTTAATTTATTTGAATTTTACTTATGACTTTTTAGGTTAGTGTTGAAATAAGGTAAAGAACAAAAATCTGAGTAAAAGAAATATTATACCATCATGTTTTTTTTTTAAATTTTCCAAGGTTTTTTTCCCTCTATATCATACTTTATATTTATGTTTAAGGAACAAGTACTATCTGACAGTTGTTCCGTTTTATCTGTTGGTTTCTTATAAATTTTCTGCTTTCGGTTAATGTTGTACTTTATTATTAAGGGGTGTGATAATAGTGAAGTTGGTTTAATATTTCTGCACAAGTTTTTGTTGTTCTTGTTTGTTTCATAAACATAAATCATTTTTATTTGCAAAACATTGGCATGTTATTTTTTCTTATTCTTTGCTTTCTGCTTCACTGTTTGTGTGTTGTTAGTCAAGCAATAAGCAGTTGATTGCAAGAGAGAAGGTTAGCCATTTATGGCTTAAGTCTTCGATTTACATTATTTTCTTTAATTCCATGGTGTTTTAATATCTAAAAATATAAAACACAACGAAAGACGTTTTTCGTTTAAAAAGGTAATTTTAAAGCGAAAAAAGGGGTTTAAGAAAATTCCATTTGAAGTTTAACGCTTTTGTACCCTCGTTTTTCAAATTTAAAATAAAACAACTAATACTTTTAGTTAAATCAATTAAAAAGTTTAGTAATAATTTTGTTGCATTTTAATAAGATTTTGTAATTAAATCTCAAACATAAGAAAACTTACAAATTCAATTATTGATACAAATTGAATTTGGACTATAAATTTCTTTATTGAACACGCTTTATAGTTTTCTGTGTGTGATTTTTGCTTTGACGACATCACAACACTTTCAGCCAGGCGGACCGACGCATGGACAGACGGTCCTTTTGAATGCCAGATTTATTTTTAATTTTTATCCTTTTTTTATTTATGAAACATATCTACCCTATAATTTTTAACCCTACTTTTCACATTTTGAATGGCAACTGCCTAAGGGCGATGGAGAAACTAATGGGGGTCAGTCATACACTTTATTTCTCTAAGGCCGATTCTGGGGGGGTATATAATTTTTGTAAATTTTTTATAACAACCCCCCTTAGATGATGGAGATAGGGGTACATATGTTTAAAAAATATGTTTAAAAGGAAGCTACTGGGGTCCTGTGATACATTTTATTCCTTTAGGGGTTAATCCGGGGAAGTTGTAGGGGTCTTTACCCTACTCTTTTTTTAAATTTTTATGTCAACCCTCTTAGGGCGTGTTGAAAGGGGGTATGTTCTAGGAATATGTGTGGGAGGGGAAACTAATGTGGGTGGTCTTACATTTATATCCTTAGGCCGACGCTCGGGAAGTTAAAGGCGTTTTAACATAATTTTTGTAAATTTTGTATGGATAGTATGCTCTAGGAATATGTTAGAGAGGGAAAACTAATTGGGCCTGTGATATATTTTATTCCTGTGAGGCGAGGATTTTTTTCTATTTTTTTTTGAGTTTGTATGGCAAATCTGTTAGATGGCAAAAATATGTTATAGGTATGTTCCACAAAAATGTTTGTCAGGGAAAAAATAGCGAGAGTCATTCCTACAATGCACATTGTACTGAGCACGTCCGGGCCAGTTATAGAGGTTTTTATGTACAAAAATTTCGGCTGTTACCTTATCATTTTCAAAAAATGCTCTGGACATATTACCATTCTTAGTATTTCCATATCCCTGTTTTGGGTAGCCTACTTTCAGCCCAAGATTTAAGAAATTCATTTTATATAATTTTTTTCGAGCAGATAGTTTTTCTTTTTGTGTTGCGTTCAAATCAAAGTATTTACCTTCGTGCGAAATTGTATACGCTTGTTTTAAAATAAACTCAATGCACCGAATTCTGGCATTTAACGAAGAAATTCCATTTTCTTAATTTTGCTCATCACTTGAATCATAAAAATTTTTAAACTCTTTCTGTGACTTTTTACAAATTGCACACTTTAAAGTTGACGAGACATCTGTTACTACATTTAAGACTTTGCCAGTAATCATTGTAAGAAAAAATTCATAATCAATTTCATTCTTTATTTTAATATCAGAGGCTTTGGTTCCGAAATTTGCTTTTTTATATCGTTCACTCTAGATTTGATTATTTCTCAAGACTCGTTTGCATATTGAAAATATATTGGACGGCAGAAATGAACTGATGATGGGCGATGATTTTTTCAATGCTCAGCGATTTCACTTCTCAGTCGGAAAGGAACTACAGAAGCCATAAACATATTTGTATCTGTAATAGTTGTGTCATTTGTCGAAATTGTTTGTTTGTAAGCACTTTGACTGGATGGTCCATCAAATCCCCACTTGTTTATCAATGTAAGTCTATCTGGAAGTGATATTGCTTCCTCTTCAGGGAAACTTTAAATAAGGCGTTTGGCTGTATGATCCATTGAGTCTTGCAATTTTACCTCTTCTGATACTTTACATTAGATAGCTTTGCTTATGATTCTTTAAAGAGGTTCGTTAAATAGAATATTTTTCCTTTGAAAATCCCAATTCCATAAGCAACGCTAAGGCTTCTTCTATATTATACTTTGTGGGTAAAGCATTTGGTAACTTGGATTGGAAGCACCACAGCTTTTGTAATCTCGAGCCTTGATATGCCTTTATCCTTTACAAACTTAAGACATACTGTTTCTGAAAGATGCGATTTAAATGTATCTTTTGCGGCATTTTCAAGTTTACATTTTTACAGGTCTGCCTCTTTTGCTGTCAGAGGATGTATACGGGTTTTCGATGTTTTCGAAAGTTGTAACTCCATTTAGCCAGTCTGAATTGTTTTTCATAAATGCTTTTTCGAACTGTGGGAGGCAAGTCAGTTTTTTTCAATTGCTAAGAAAACGAAGTGAATTTTGCTTTGAACATCCATTTCGTGTTAGTCCATTCATTTCGTGTAAATCTTATAGTTTTTCCACAATTGCCAATTCAATGCATTTTCATTGCCAGAGTATCTGAATAGCTCTAATAATTGGTTAATGACATCATCGTACTTTAAAATAAAATTGCAATGCCGGAAAAGTAGGGCTGAACATTTTATTACTTCTTTTGATAAAAAACAAACATAATATAAACAAGTTTTTTTTTTGCTTTTTAAGTAACCTTGACTAGACTTCATTTAAGAAAAACTAAGTCCCGATAGTAATTAAAACTTCAAATTACGCTGTTGAATAAAGTCAAGAATAAAGTTCAAGATTAAAAAGTAAGAGCGCTATATTCGGCTGTGCCGAATCTTATATACCCTTCACATTGGTCTTTAAATATACCCAGCCGAGTAATTTTGTACTGCAAATAATATAATAAAAAACATTGTGCGAGTTTTAAAGAAAAAATAACAAAATTTTAACGTTCGTATGAATAATACAAATAGATGAAGAAGATTTGAGGTCGAGAGTTTTAAAAGTTTTCGACATTATTCATATTTGAAGGTTAATAAAACTTGTTAAATGTCTAGTCCCCCTGCTCTTCTCCAACTTTTTCTCCAAAGTGTATGAATTATTTGATTATTAATTTTTGTAGAATATTCGAAGTCGGTAGCTGTAATAGTTTTCTCGAAGTAGCGTACGAAAATGTTATAAAAATTGTTAATATGTATGGGAGCTACCCCTTCTTCACCCCCCACCCAAAAATTTTTTTTCTTTGAAGCGTAGTCCTTGTTGTCCAATTACTTTTTGTAGAACATTTGATGTGGATAGCTGTTATAGTTTCCGAGATATAGCGTATCGAAAATTTCATAAAAATTGTTGATTTGTATGGGAGCTACCCCTTTTTCTGCCCCCACTCACAAATTTTTTCTTTAGAGCGTAGCCCTTGATGCCCAATTACTTTCTGTCGAATATTTGATTTCGATATCTGTTATAGTTTCCGAGATATAGTGCATCGAAAATTTCATACAAATCGTTAATTTGTATGGGAGCTACCTTTTGTTTTGCCCCCACTCAAAAAGTTTTTTCTTTATAGTGTTGGTCTTATTGTACAATTACTTTTTGTAAAAGATTTCAAGTCGATAGCTGTTTTATTTTCCGAGATATAGCGCATAAAATATTTTACCATTTTTGTGCAATTGTAGGAAAAATACCACTTCCCCTGGTCCAATATAAAAAAAAAATTTTCGTTATTTAGGTCCCTGCTTTAGGAGTATCCGTGCCAAGTTTTGTGGCAAGAATGACTATATTTACTGGGATATATAGGGATATACATATGCACGAATTTTTTCCAAAAAAAAATGGGTTGTCTTGGGTTTTCGCTTATATCTCGGTCAATAGTTAACCGATTTTGCTGATTTTAAATAGCGATCGGCTGCGGGATATTTCTAACAATTTGACACCAATAACTGGTCTGTATCTCTTTATTTGACTCCGGAAACTTGATTTCAACAGACGGACAGACGGACAGACAGACAGACAGACAGACAGACAGACAGACAGACGGACAGATGGACATGGCTATATCAACTTCCCTATCTATAAGGATTCAGAATATATATACTTTATGGGGTCGCAAATGGATAATAAAGAAATTACAAACGGAATGACAAACTGATATATACCCTTATCACTATGTGAAGGGTATAAAAATGTACCAAAGAAGTAGTGATTAAACGGCAATGTTTCTGACAACTTAGTTTTAAAGTGCATTTTCTTTTTTCAAAATCAGCTTTTTTTTTTGCTTTCTAAAAAATTTTCGACTTTGAGCAGCTCCACCAACTAAAATTTTTATACAATTAAAAGAAAACATTTTAAAATTGTGATCAGTAAATAGTTCTTTATATGATATTTTCATTCATTTCACAAGGTTATGTCATGAAGTTTGTATTTTTGCCACGGGTTTTAGAAAAAGGCGTTACAGTGCGCCATTTTAATTATGAGCCTGTTTTCTCTGCGGTCGTTTTCTGCTTAATCATACAGAAACTTCAGAAACAGACTGAGGGATTGTTTGATGGGCATGCTTTAATCGATGCTGAGTCTATCAGTTTAACTAAAGGTGGATCTCAGACATGTACTTTTGGCTCGATCCCACAATACCACCACCACATAAGTAGTTCTGATATAAAACAAATTTTTTGTTTAAATACAAATATTTAATTTGTGTATCTTTAGTAAGTATTAAACTAAACTTTCATAAAATAAACGGATTCCTTCCCCTTTGAAAATGGCATTTATTGGTTTTGCTTTATTCAAGTTTAACCTCTAGACAAAAAAAATACATTTAAAAACATTATGAAAAGCGTGTATATCCCGTAGTAGCAGTAATGTTAAAAGTCATAGTGGAAGTCTCTGGTCTGCTACCAAATTGTAGCACAAGTAGAAGTAATTTTATACCTTAAGGGAATTTTTAGCCAGTTGAGCTGAGCGCACAAAGCAAGATATAGAAAAGAGAAGCAGAAGTGTACAGTGTTTAGGTTTGTTTAGAGCACTGTAGTAGTCAAGTGTTATATTTCATGCAATACATTAGAAAAATGTTTAACAATTTTCCACAGTCACACGCACACATACACGAGCATTTGCATTTTTATTTGTATAAAAGAAAACTGAAAGAAAATTTGTTTGTAGCATAAAGAAAAAGGGGAAGAGGAAGTCTAAATATATACCTATATTAATAATATTTATCACTTTTATGTGAGTATGTAAATGTTAGATCGTTGTAGTAAACAAAACGTGTAAATGTTCTACCAAAGAAAGCTTATCTTTTTAGACATGGTTTTTTGGCTTGAAAGTAATTGCAAGAATTATGTTGTTATAAACTGTGTTAATATGTTTGTGCGTGTATATCTATAGCTTCAACAAAAATAATTGTTTTGCATGTTGATGTTATATATTGTGTGTCTGTAAGATTTCTTGTTCGTTGAAGTTTTATGTTTTCTATTGTCTAATTGTCTGGCTTAAGTGTTTTCATGATTTGTTTAAAGGTTACAAATTACATATTTACATATTAAATATATTAATATCTAACAAGTGAAATTAATTTTTTTGCAGTTCAATTGAAAAATGTTTAGCTATGTTTTTAAAAACAAAGTAAGGGTTGTAAGCAAAATATTTAATTACCGTGATTCAAATCTATGGCTAATATGGATTAAAAAATTAGTTAACATAATATCTATTTTGCACGGATCCCAACGCATGCAGTACTTATTGTGCGTATGCTTGCGATATTTTTTTCTATGAATTTATATTTTAACTGTACAACAACTGTGATAAAACAAAAAAAGGCACTTTTATTGCAGTATATTTTTAATAACAATTTTTTTGTAAATCAAAGGGAACTTCAATAATGATGGGTGTGTTAATTTTACTCATATGTTTGCTTACAAGCAAACAAAATTAAAATAAGAATATTATTTCTATCTGGGATTCAAATCGCCGCACTCGACTCGAATCTAAATTAAAAAATTCTAACTGGAATTCCTATATTGAGGACATAACAGCTCGATCGATCAAGTAAAATTTCGATTCGAATCGAATGCGAAGATTTGGGTTCTGCTTAAGTTTGGTTAACAGGCCTTAATGCCACATTTTATCAAAAAATTTATGACATCAATGGCAAGACAATATTTTTTTCTCATAATTTTTATAATATAAAATTTTAATTTCTAGGTTTGTGCGATGGTAGTATGTTTTAGCCTCAAGGCAAGTTGATTGTTAGAAATTTAATTCTTGTAAGTAGAGATCCTATCCATTTTGATTCAAAACATTTTCTTGAACACTTTTTACATAGTCTGCAACAGACTTATAGCACATTGGCGAATAGTATTCAAGTCGTTAAAACTAAAAAGAATTGTTCTCTTTGTTGTTCAGGGTAGCTCTAAAGGCATTCTGTTGCTTATTTTATAAAATCTAGAATTTATTTAAGCATTAAAATTGTTAATAGCCTTTACGTTTTCTTGAAATTGGAATCGTATATCTGTAGGTTATCAAGAAACTGCAGGTAGAACATCACTTAAGTCAGTACATAAGTTAACAGTAAGCACAGTCCTAAAACTATTTGCTAATAGATCACATTTTTCTTTGCCATTTCGAGTCCAGGACTCTTTAAAATAAATCAGTGGCGATTTTCCGACAACGGGTTTCCTAAGACCGTTGGCCATATCTCCATAGAGAATGTTTTGTCTAAGGTGTCGTATTTAGGTTTTTTAAGTATGACCCAAGTAACTTCCAGAAAATTAATGTTAGGGCGATCTATTCTCAGGCAAAAGTTGGGTGACATCTGAGGAAAAAAACTCTGTTAAGCATAGCCTGGTGTTGTGTGTAGGGATCATGCTCAGCACCTTTTGCTATATGTTCAATCGAGCATCTAAGACAGTTAATTATATCTCTCTGTGTTTTTGATCAAAACCGTACTGCAAGCAAAAGGTTGCTGTTATATTATTTATATTTTGAAATAAAGGGGAGAAGCAAAACTACTGTTCGATGAGGGTAAAGGTTCTAAAAGTTTTGGAGTTATAATTTTTCCTACAACACAAACAATATTTTTGGAATTTCATTTTGAAATATATATTTTTTTACAGACACGGAATCCTAACAAACGTGACCTCTATGGTGGGAGTCCTGGTTCGTAAGCATATCGTTATATGCGCTGGCGTATTTAGCGGGAATCTAAATCGTTTTATATGTGATTGTGAGTTTTCATTTGTATTTGTTGGAATATACTCAAGTTCATTTTTGTTTTGACAGATGCCGTTTGCGTTTCAAAAACAAATTCTGAGGCAGTGCGACTCTAGCACAAAGCTTGACTAATGGCTTCCTGTGCTAACGGGAGAATGTTTGGCTGCAAAGGAGCAGAATTTGTTTTTAAGTTAAATGAACGCTTATCCTAAAAAAAACAGAGGAAAAACTTTATATATTTCTGTGTGGCTTGTTTTGACGTTTTCCGTTTGGTCTGCTCCACTTGGAGTAGGTACAATGGCTTGGGATATAGAGTATGATTAAGTCATTCTAGAAAGCTAATGGCTGCACATTTTTTGTATCTATGGCATTTAAAAACACATTATACTGTATTTATTTTATAATTTAAAAGTCCTTAAATTTTTGTAAATGAACTTTGAAAAAATCCAAGTACTGAAGGTTTATTACTTACACTTAACACCCAAATATCTACCAATATTTTCTTTCTTACACCAACTAAGATTTTCAGGATGTGTTAAGGCTTAGGCATGTTCCTAATACGCCAAACACATTTTACTAAAAATTATTTTAACATAATCATTAATATCTCACTAAATTTTATTAACACATGTTTAACAGTTTCACAAGTGACAGTTAGCTTCAACTTGTTTTGTATTTTTTATATACCATCAGATGTATATACATATGTAAAATGTAGTGCAGTGTAATATACAGCCGAATTATACCAAAAAATAAATTTTCTTTCATGTTAATTACTAAGTTACACCAGTTTATCCTAACATTTAAGTCAACATTAAATTATTATAATCTCATTCTCCAAGGAGTGATTAATATTTTCTTAATATCTTCTTACTAATGGCCATTCTATGGAAGTCATAATCGTAAAAATATTAACAACCAAAGGAGCAGTAAGGCACACAAAAAAATTAAAACATATTGCTAAAAGTTAATGATTTTCTTATTTCACTTCTTTTATACCTTTAAATTTTGCCAATAATTTAAAACAGCAGAAACAAATTATTTTTTTATGAAGCATCAGCACGACACGCCTAATGATTTTAAAACTTTTGATATTAAACAAGAACAACAAGATGAGCTATATGGGTGCTTAAGTTAAGGTGTTTTAATAGGAAAAATTTATTTTATTGGTTACTTTGGTTACCTTTTACAATTGAAAACTTTATAATTATCTTATTTTTTAACTTAAAGTTGTTAATGATTTTTTGGCTGCTGAAATTTTTTTAATTCAAAACATAGATAACTTTTAAATTTGTGTTTGGCTGTAAGAAAAAATTGAGACTTAAAGTAAAATTTTATAAAAATTTATCATGTAAATTAATACGTTTCACAAAATTTGGTGAAAAAAAATTCAAAAACGCATTAAAATTAAAGGTTCTGCCAGAGTATAAATATATGTTGGTAAAGTTAACGCGAAAACTATTCATCAGATCGGTTGGCCAAAAATAGAGGCATTCGATCCTTAAGCTTGAAAAAATTTAACAAAAAACAAAGAAATATTTGGAGTAATTTAGGTTCAAAAGTTGGAATTGAATTAGAAGTTTTGGAGAACTTAAAATCTTAAAACATTAAGACTTAATCATAAAAAACACCTAATCAAAATAACAGCTAAAATATGCTACAAGTTTTTTATCTCTAGATTTTTATAAGGGGTTTTATATTATACATATTTTTCATTGAAAAGCCTTTCATAAGGGAGAAAAGAGTCTTATTAAAGGTCACTTAAAAATAACCAGAAGAGATTATTTTGTTAAACTTCCCAAACCATAGGCCAAGTATTTTCTGGCTATGTCGTTAAGGTTTCTTAGCCGCTGGGCGACTCTTCACTGCAAGTTGTCATTGCGATATTATGCACATGATGGCCAGGCTATCAAGGGGCTGTTGCCAACCCAAACAATGAGATTGGAGAACCCTAACCAGTCCCTTATGATAAGCAACACCGATTACAAAAGCCACAGCAAATATTCGAAATCAACATATCTTGCAATGACGAAATTTGACATAAAAGGGACAGCAAATATTGAATCCTTTACAGCTGGAACAATTATGTAGAGAATTCACGAAAAACAATCTGCTTCTTTTAGAACTGGTGAACCCATGTGGTCAGCAACAGGCAATAACAAGGCCTCTAACAGTCTTAAGTATATCTCTTAACTTTGTAAAGCCTACTAAAGAACGAATTCTCCCCATAGTGCGTGGTGGAATTCACTGTCCAGTCGACCAATTTCCTTAAAGAACACGTATCTCACACAAAGCCCCTGGTCTCAGGAACAAGCTCTTCATTTTCATCGTAGTCATTATATTATTGATAAAACAGTGAAAAATATCCCACACTTCCACGGTACTCGAGTAAATAGAGACACTTAGATACCCGAACATCATCTGTAAGAACTTCGGCCATTCTTGTTCGTGGTCAAGCAGCTCCAAAATAGATTTTGGAGTACCAACGCGTACATGAGAGTTATATTCCATTTTCGGTCAGATATAGCTGGTATAGACATTAAGAAGACCAGATGGATGAAAAAAGTTCCTGCACAGCTTAAAAAAACTAAGACTTTCGGATGCTTCTTACAACACAAGTAAAATGTGGTCTGTCTAACGGACATAGCTTTGGATTTTCATGCCAAGAACATCAAGACTTTTTATTTTCCCAACATTAATACTATTATACCATCGAGAAAATGTTCAGTCAACGTTAAAAGTGATTACATAGAAACGCAGACTATCAACCACCGTAGAAATATCTAGAGCCACCAATTCATTTTTGCTAAATTGATGAATAGAAGAACATCAGTTTTTTTCAGAAAGGCCAGTAGGTCTCCTGTAGATTGTCCTTTATGAAAACTGCACTAGCGGTTGCTTAATAAATCGTTGGACTCTAGATAATTCCCGTTCTAGGCGACAAATTAGTTTGGCTCTTAGTTTAAATAATTACCAAAAAAGGATTATGAGCCGGGTTTTTCGCATAGAAATTTTTCTCAAGTCATTTTAATGCCTAAGGCGGCCACCAAGTGAAGAAGAGACCAACCAGTATACATAGAATCATATCAACTGAAATATAAGGTAACGTATAGTGGTCCGAATTAGTATATTGTGGTAAAAGGTATAATATAGCTGGACTTAGCCAACTCTAACTATGTGTTTAACTAATCATTTTGAAGAAAGACATTTAGTGGTTGATTACTTGATAAGACAAAGGCTCATGTACGATCTGATCTCTTTTACAGTATATGAAAATATATGGAGTTAGGATGGACGAATTATTCGTATCTCCGCTTAAGAGCCAGAATGTTGCTGAATGCAGCCATGCTCTACAGGAGTGTGATTTATTGTAGCCGTAGCATTAAAAGTGTGAGTCAAACAGAATAAATTTACATTGTCCTCCAGTAGTACCGCCCAGCCTGCAAAAGTAATCGATAATGTGGTCAGATAATTCTGGCAGCAAAATTTTAAATGAATCCTTTGGATATCTTATAGATTTTTCTTAAAAATGTCTGGGAATTTTTTATGTTCGGCGTATTTTTCTGATTTCGTACAGACATGTCTATGATCATTTTATTCCCTTGTGCTTTGTTTTTTTTTTTTTTTTGAGTTCCTCTTTCTCTTTTCCCTTGCTTTTTTATTGTTTGGTTTTATTTTTTTACTACAAACAAAAGGAGCATTAGCTTTAATAAAACAGAGTTAAAGCGGTAGTGCGATGGTAGCGCACTTGATGCAACCTAAGTTGGCTTACAAATTAACAAACAAAAAAATTTTTAAATTATTTTTACACATTTCTTATGCGATTCATTGTCCAAACTCTCTCAGATTTCTGTCACACAGATTTCATATCATATGATTTGCTGTCGGAAGTCTAACAGAATTCAGTAAAAATTCTGACAGTTTGGCAGATATTTCTTTTAGATATCGAACCGGTCAATTTTTTAGGCTGGACGGATAGAAACCGCTTACGAGAAATTGTAGCTGATTTTGAAAAAGCATTACACCCGGCTTATGGCGGAATTACTTACATAATTTTTATTAAAATTTCCAATCTAAGCTTAAAGGCAGTTTAAAATTACGAAGCTCGTTGGGCTGATTCTCTGAGAATTTTCCTTCACATCATTGAAATTGTCGTTCACTGTCTTTTTGTCTTGCAGCCACCCAGTAAAAACTCTGGGCGTAGAATGAGGGCGCGTTCAATAGTAGTAAAGGTTTTGTTATGAAATTTTTGATCATTATTCAAACAAAAGGTGACCGCCTTAAATTTGTATAAAACCCAAAATAAATTAGCAGATATTATGATTTTGATGAAAAAAATTCCTGTATTGATAGGATGTCATATTATTGATGTACAAATTAAAAAAAAAGACAAAGATAAAACAAATGATATGTGATATCAAATATACATATGAACCAATGTATAATATATTTAACTATTCATTCACATGTATAAACTTAAATTAATATTAATATAAGCAAAGATGCATAAGTATACGTATTAATATTTCTAAAAAACAAAACATCATACACAAAACATATAAAATTATAAGGATAACAAATTTGATATAAAAAAAACAACAAAAAATATTTCCTATACATAAATCAGAACTAAACTCATTATAGAGACATACCTGCCGCAGGCAAAATATTGTCATTTGTAGAGTTAATAAGTATATACATACATACTTAGTAATCATACCCTAAAGAAATAGATTATAAAAGATAATATCCTGTATAAGAAGGAAGACATAAAGAAAAAAATTAAACATTAAAAAATACGTTATATTGCTGAGACTCTGCTTAATTAAATTTTTTCAAACAGTTTATGTCTTTGCATTTTTGTTAGATTAGTGTTAATATCATTATAAAGAGGTACAAAATTTTAGATGTAAAAAACCTAATTAATGATATAAATTTTTATCTCAAATCATTGCTTACAGTTTTTTAACGTTAATTCATTATATTTTGTGTATTTTTTTGTCGTTTCCTTTGTTGGATGAATATAAAACAAACAACTAAATTTAAAGTTGATAAAAAAGTCATCAATTTCGTTCTTCCTTAAACTGTTGAGCAAAAAAATTAGTTTAGTGTTAAGTGTCAATGTGCTTAAGAAAAAAATTATTTTATAAAAGATGCAGCATTAAAAAAATGTAAGCATATGCAAACACACACTTTTAAAATGTGAT